>BSQW01000008.1:17113277-17283277 GCA_030161315.1 Eutrema japonicum
CCGGTGGATGTGTAATCATCCTTGTTGCCAGCCCAGTCGGCGTCCGTGAAGGCATGTAGTGTTGGTTTATTGTTGGCGTGAAGGTAAATGCCGCGATCAAGTGTGCCGACGAGATAACGGAGGACACGTTTCACGGCTGTCCAATGTTCCGTCGTCGGGCGGTGCATAAACTGAGACAACTTGTTGACGGGGAATGAAATGTCTGGCCGTGTAAGAGATAAGTATTGCAAGCTTCCAACGACAGCTCTATACTCGGTTGCATCGTCTAGAGCTATTTCCGAGAGAAGTGTAAGTGGTGTAGTTGGACACATTGGCGTTGAGATAGTCTTCGAGTTTGTCATCTTGGTCCGATGTAATAGATCTGCAATATAGCGATATTGTGTTAGGTGTAAGCCTTGTGATGATCTAGTCACTTCAATGCCAAGAAAATAGGTAAGGTCACCCAAATCTTTAAGTGAAAAACGTTTAGAGAGGGATTCGATAAACCGGTGTATATGGGAGGAGCTGTTGCCGGTGATGATGATATCGTCTACGTATACCAGCATGTAGAGAAGGATCCCATTGTTGTTGTAGATGAACAATGAGGCATCCGCCAAAGAGTTTGTAAAATCAGATTGGAGTAAAAACTTTCGTAGCTCGTTGTACCCCGCCCGAGGTGCTTGTTTAAGACCATAAATCGCCTTGCGAAGCTTGCAAACAGCCTGTGGGTTGTCTCTGTCCACAAATCTAGTGGGTTGGACCATGTAGACTTCATCTTCTAGATGACCTTGCAAGAATGCCGTGTTGACATCTAGTTGTCGCAAAGGCCAATTACGCAAAATAGCAGTACTTAGAACAATACGGATGGTGGCGGGTTTGACCACCGGACTGAAAGTCTCATGATAATCAATGTCGGGGCGTTGGTTATATCCTTTTGCGACAAGACGGGCCTTGTATCTTTCGATGGAGCCATCTTGCTTTCGTTTAATGGTGAATATCCACCTACAACCAACAACATTAGAGATATTAGCTGGATTAACGAGATCCCAAGTATGTTCTTTGACATGAGAGTTTATCTCTACACTCATAGCGTTGCGCCAATGAGGATGTTTAAGCGCTTCCGCCACCGAGGTTGGTATAGTTTCTGTTGTAGGGTGGACCGTTGTGTGAAGGTTAAGTTTTTGAACAGGTTTACGAGTCCTTGTGCTTGCTCGTGTGGGAAGAGGTGGTGGAGCTGGAGCGGGGACAGAATCTGTTGGTGGTGGAGGTGAGGGATGAATATCTGGAGTTGGTGATTCCGGTGTGTGATCATTGGTGGATGTTGCGGTATTGACATTCGTTTCTTGTTGAAGAGGAAGAACGAGTAACGCGTCGGTGCTTGATGTTGGTGAAGTTGATGAGGGGAGAGGTGTTGCTGGTCGAATAATAGAGATAGGAGGATACGCAGGTGAGCCTGGATCACTGTGTTCAAGCTGCTCAAGTTGACAAGTATGAGTAGAAAATGGAAAGACCGATTCATGAAACACAACATGACGAGAAGTGTAAATTCTTGAGGTTGCTCGATCAAGACAGAAATATGCACTTTGAGTAATTGAATAGCCAAGAAAAACACAAGGACTGGACTTATCATCTAGTTTATGCGATGTATAAGGACGTAACCAAGGAAAGCACAAACACCCAAAAACACGTAATTTTTGAAAATTTGGGAATGCCCATGTAATTTTTGAAACGAAGTAGAAAATGATAAAACCGGTGTGGGCATTCGATTAATTAGATATACGGCAGTAGCAAATGCATAAGTCCAATAAGACTTAGGCATCGATGCACGCGACATAAGGGCAAGGCCCGTTTCTACGATATGTCGATGACGACGCTCAGCGATGCCATTATGTTCCGGTGTATGGGGAGGACTTGTCATATGCGAAATACCTTAACTCGAGAGAAAAGCCGTAAGTCCAATATATTCACCCCCATTATCCATATAAAGAGTTCGAAGCTTGGTTTGAAATTGATTTTCAACCAATACTTTGAATCTTGGAAAAATTTCGGAAACCTGTGAATTTCGTTTTAAATGATACAGCCAAGTGTACCGAGTAAAATGATCAACAAATATAACATAATACTTGAAACCATCGACTGAAATAAGTGGAGACGTCCACACATCCGAAAACACGATATGAAGAGGATGAGAAGATGTTAAAGTAGAATCTTTGAAAGGTAACTTGTGAATTTTATTAATAGAGTAGGCATTGCATGGCGGAGCCATTAAAACATTTGAAGAAAGTGGTAAATCAAAATCAGAAACTACTTTTTGAAGAATAGATAAAGCGGGATGACCCAAACGTGAGTGCCAATCCAATAAGCTAGTTTTAACAACAGAAGCAAATGCAAGAGATGGTTTGGAAGAATGATTTTTCGGCCACTCATAGGTGCCGTCTTTAGGCTTGCCTTCCAGACGAAGAGCCCCCGTTTGTAAATCTCTCACCTGGAAGTAGGTCGGTGTAAAGGTAACCGCAACGCCATTAATTTTGCATAATTGAAAAACAAAGATTAAATTTTTGTCTAGTGAAGGAACACAAATAACATTATTAAGAAAGAAAGGACGAGAATAAGAGGGTAGAGAGAAAGAACCAGTGTGTGAGATTGTGAGACCAGACCCATCTCCAAGAAGAACATCATCTCCCCCCCCCCCCCCCCACTGTACGGGTTGTGAAGAGAGAGATTTACCAAATCTGATGTCATGTGGTGGGAGGCTCCGCTGTCAACCAACCAAGTCGATGAATCTGAGAATAAAGCAGGATTAGCGCGTGGTTGCCACAATTGTTGGTGTTGAGGCGGTCGCCACGGTGTTGGAGATTGATGTGGAGAAGACCACGGTTGTTAAGTGGCGGATCCTCTGATGATGCGAAAGTCGGGACAGTATTTCGCGCTATGTCCTTTGATTCCGCAAGCTTGGCATCGTCCCAAATAAGGCTTGGAAAATTGTTATGTACCTCTGTTCTGGTTGTTGTAATGAGGCTGGTGGCGATTTTGATTTTGACGAGGTCGTATGTCTGTTGCATTTGCAACAATTGGCACAGCAGAGGAGGACTCAGAGCAGAGAATCATTGCTTCACGATTCAGAAATCTTTCATGAAGTTATGTGAATGAAATGGGATTATTCCGTCCATTGATTGCATCGATCTCTGGTTTGTAATCTTCGGGGAGTCCAGCAAGGATCCGTTCTGTGATATCTTCCTGATCCATTGGCTTGCCAAGGAGAGAAAGGTCATCGGTTTTGGCTTTGATTTGACGCATGTATGCATTGATTGTTTTGGTGCCTTTAACGCATGTGTGAACTTGATATTTGAGTTGACGGATGTGACCGCGTGTCGGATTTCCGTAGGTCTCAACAAGGATATTCCAAACTTCGCTTGTGGTAGTGGTTGTGGAAACCACAGATTGAACCGGTAGAGAGATCGCACCGATGATGGCAGAGTAGAGAAGTCGATCTTGACGTCTCCAAGGAGCAAAGGCTGGGTTAGGGCCAGACACACCATTAACGAGAATCATGGCTGTCGGAGCACTGTCAGAAGCATCAATGAACTGTTGTAGTTCATGACCTTCGAGTAAGTCACGAACTTGCCTACTCCACATAAGGTAATTGACGTCGGTGAGTTTTGTCACACTCAACATGTTCACCGAGAGAAGCGTACTTTGGAGATCTTGTGAATTGAAAACAGATGTACGCTCAGCAGTCGAATCAGAAGCCATGGTGTTAATCGAGTAAGATAAAAATAGAGAAGAAGGAGAGAGGAACAGATAGAGTAATCGAATCGAGGAGCGGAGAAGAGAAGAGAAGAAGGGCAGAAAGAAGCGGCTGAAAAAAAATTAAACCCTAGATGGCTCTGATACCATGTAAGAGAGATTGAATGGATGATCCTTATTGATAGTATGAGGTTTGGATATATACAGAGAGTAATGATGCAGAGATGGAAAGCCAATATACGAGAGTTACTATTGCGTAATTACAGGAAGAGAAATATATAGTTTCCTATATCTTATCACTTCACAACTTCCGACTTCTTCCAGCTTTGGGTCCAGAATGGCAGGAGAATCCTCTTTCATCTGCAACGAAAACACCTAAAATTGAAAATCAAGAACCTTTTTTCGCTACTTCAGCGTCCACTTTGGCATCCACCATTATTTTTAAAAAATCCATAAAATCAAACTATCAAAATATATATTTCAAAAAATTGGTGGTGTGATGTATCAAAGGAGAAAATCTTTTAAAATATTATCTAACGCTCAAATAAGATACAATACCACATAACTAGCCGTAGAAACGAGAACCGAGAGAAAGAAATTGGATGTTAGGTTTAAACCAAATTAAAATGTGGTTTATATTTCAATATGTCGTATTGGTGAAATTAAAAGGAGATAGAGGAATACGGACATGTCGAAAAAGGTCGAACGCTTCAAAAAGCATATAATATCAAATGAATGGACATCTAACACATACAAGTATGAGTATTTTCATATTAGCGTATGATATTTTATAAAAGTAAACTGATCCATGTTCGTAAATCGGATTGTTTGACGATTGGATCATGTCGTATTTAGTTAAGGAGCATTAAATGATTAGCTCTATCGTGCTTATGTGAATGTGACTTAACAATGATAGTTTTGTCAATGTCGAATTTTTTTATAATCATGCTAGTAAACAATAATATAAAATTCCGTTGTCACCAACTAGAACTTGAAAATAGTTGAACACACACCAGAAAGAAGCAAACCTACGGTCTTTCTTCATTCCCAATAAGTATCAGTAAGACCATCTCCAACTCCACTCCAAATTTAAATCCATAATAAAATTTAAAGCAAAATTCTCTTTACCCTATTCCATATCTCACTCCAAAATGGAGTAATTAATATGATTACTCTAAATATGGAGTAACAAATAGGTTTACTTCATTTTTTGTTCATCACTTCATTTTAGAGTAAAAAATGAAGTAAGGTTGGAGTAAAACTCAATTCCATTTTAAAGTTACTCTAAAATGGAGTGATACATTAGATATGTGCTAAATAACCAAATAACCAAATATCCAGTGACTAAGAACAAGAGGATTTCTTTATAGATTTCCAATTCTCCTTTGATATTTACAATGACGAGGGAGATATTTCGGTGGTGGGGTTTAGGCTCACGGTCACGGAATCTGGGTTAACTTGATAAAGATCATAACCAGACACTCAGGATGCCACTGTCATTTTCGTCTGATCCGACGCTGATTTCTCATTACCACACACACCGCCAAATATATGACTGTTTGCAATCATCTCCACCAGTTCTGAGAAGCTCAAGTCGTGTCCGTACATACAAGGATCTGACATAACATGTGTTATTTCGATCTCACCCTCAAGCATTTGCACGGCCTCTGACATTGTTGGCCTTAACGAAGGAGATGAGTTTTTGCCAACGAGAGCAACATTGATCATCCTCACTGCTTCTTTGCTGTTGAATTCACATTCCAACATCTGTCCTATGATCTCCATTATGTCCCCGTTCTGTTGTAAAAACGGACAACAAAAACGATGGCTTGAAGTGCAAGTCATCACCATAAATGCCAGGGTCTGAGATGATCTGTTCTATCTCAGTCTCCCATTCCAGCATCTTCACAACTTCCAACTTGCTTGGCCTTATTGTTGGAGACTTATTGGACCATAGAAGCGATACCTTGATCATTCTCTCTGCCTACATCACATCGAACACTCCTTCTAGCCTCGGGTCCAAAATCTTCACGAAAACAAGAGATTTTCTCGGGAAATAAACAGAAAAATGGCTAGTTTCTTACAAGTGCTGTTGTTGTCGAAGTGACAGTCACATCTGATACTGCTGTTCTTTCCTTCCTTCAGAACACCTTGAGATATCACCATATACTTTGTGCGACATGGATCTTCACTTAAGTTCAAGTGCTCTGTGCTCCACACCGAGTGTTGCTGCGATATCCTTAAGTGCTTCCACTGACAAAGACAGCATACCAGAAGAAACACAATAAAGTTTAGTTAAAATTTACAAAGACAAACCATTTTGTTTGGCAACATATATATATATACATATATAATGCATTAAAACCATTAAACCTTCATCTGGGTGCAGAGAAGTAAAAGCAGATACTGTACATACCAAGTAAATAAGAGTAAGAACAAAGAACAGTAAGCAAAAAAGGTGGCTTTTCGACATAGTCATGTGCAGAGATGGAAGATTATGTTCAAGTGATCCATATATATATGACTTGAAACACTATATGTATATATAACTGAAGCCCTTCTTAAATAGGAAATGCATAATACATAGAAAATTGTGAATAAATATGAAGTGTCTTGTGAAATGCAGTTTGACTTAGCTGAGGCTAATTAAGAGTAAACACATGGCTTTCAAACTCGGAGGGAGGAGGAGTGACTATGTTAATGGGAAAATCGCATTTTAAATTCTCAGGGATGAAAAATGTAGCACTTTAAACCTTCAGAATTTTGCACTATCACTTTAAACCATCAAAGTAAGGAAACTAACACCTAAAATCCTCAATGTGGCTACTTTGTTTGCGCCGACATTAAACGTAACGGAATAGTTAACCCCATCAACGGAAATGTTAACTCCGTCAAAATCCTTAAAACGTGTTGATTTTTTATTAATTCTGAAATTAACAAAAAAAAAACAACGGTAAGTTAAATAAAAAACAAAAAAAAACAAAAGAAATCCTGACAAAAAACAAAACAAAAGAAATGGAAATCTCGACAACAACAAAACAAAAGAAATCCCAAATCTATTTGGGGATTTAGGGGTCTTGAGAGAAATTCGAAGAAATCGAAGGAAGAAGAGAGCAATTCGAGGAAATCAAAGGGAGTCCAAAGATCTTGGTTACGATTCGAGGTCTAGGAGGTGCAGTACAATGAATCGAGGGCAGAGACCGTTCGAGAAGACAGAAATTGTAAGTATTTCACTTCGAAATTATGTGAATAATGTTGTGTAAATTATCATATTTGGGATTGCATAAACGGTTCTGTGTGATTTTTGGCAGTTGGCTTACAATGCTAGTTCGTCTACGAGTTCATACATGGATGGTGTTGTGTGCGACTGTAATCGGCCTGCAAAAATTGTAAAAACTTGGACTGATGCAAACACTGGACGTAGGTTCTACAGCTGTCTAGGGCGCAAAATGGGTAACGGAGGATACAAATCTTGCAACTTTTCCGTTGGTTTGATGAAGAGAAACCACACGGATGGCAACATCTAGCATTGTTGGAGGCAAGAGATGTCATTCGAGAGCAAAGAAAAGAGATTAGGAAATTGAAGGAACAAATGGCATTCATGGATGAGCTAAGGCAAACCCGTGAGGAATGTGAAGCACTTAAGTGGGAAGTGTTGATCCTTAAAGATAAGAGTACGATACAATACCTAATGTCTTTGGAGTAGAATCTCAAGTCTTTGGAGTAGTATCTCAGATCTTGTTGACATTTAGTCATTATGTTATTGTGTTGTAGTATCTTAATTTTGTCTTTATTGACATTGTTCTTGTTATTTGAATCGTATCTATTGCCTTTGTTGACATTGTTATTGTTATTGAGAATTTCATGGTTATGAATAGCGATTGATGTTTATGGTTAAAACAAAGAAGGTAAACCAGAAGCATAAAGTGGGTTTGCTTTTTGAAGCAGTGCCGATGAAGAGGTTTGATTTTTGATGGCCAGCTGACTTGCTGGAATCTGGATCTTTGGAAAACAAATCGAGGAGTTGGTAGTCGATATAATAGACCCTAATAAAGGTTATGATAAAGTACAATAAAGTTGTTACAAAGAAGCAAAAAAACAGTGTTTAAGACAGTGTTTAAGACACCAAAAAACACACAATCATACTGCTGATAAGTAACACCAAAGAAGCATAAAACAGTGTTTAAGACACCAAAAAACACACAATCATACTACTCCTGAGCATCTTCTTGTGGCTGGTTTTCTGGAGGATGTGGGTTATTTTCAGACCTATCATAAATCATGTCCCCAAAAACTTCAAAAGGCCGATCCGTGTAAGGACTCCAAAATGTTCCAATGCCGACTGGAATGTTACCAGTTTTCGTAATCTTCAGTGGTCGCCCTCTTGAAGCTTTCTTGGCATGTGGATTAACTTGATTTGATGAAAGTTATGGATGTGGAGCACTACAAGTGACTGGCGTTTGTGAGCTTGCTTCACATGCTTGTTGGGAGGTTGTAGAAGAACTTGTGGCCTTTCTTGATTTTTTGGCTTGCTGTGAAGTACTTCCAATGAATGTAGTCCTTCTATATCTTTTGGCTTGTTGTGAGCTAGGTGGTGGCTTTGGATTACTCTGACACAGGAAAACCGAGTAGAAGACTAAGAAAAAAACAATGAAACATAAAGATATCTGTTTTTAAAGACAAAGCCAAAATGTACCTCACTCGAATGTTTACGAGGTCTGCCACGTCTGTTTTTTGGTCCCTCTACAACCACTGGCTCATTTTTGCAACTTGTCTTAATATGACCAGCTTGACGACAACGACTGCAATGCGGAATCCTTCCATGTCTCGTTGCTTTCCCTGGATTTGCTAGATCTTCAAAAGGTTACTGTATCATGTCTCTGGTTTTTGGTTTACCTCTTGGTTTGCGAAACTCGGGTATAGCTATTGGAGGCTTATGCGTCTTCTTCCACAGCTTCTCACCGTTGATAGGCTTGTTGATTTCTTCATATGTCTTTTTCAGGACACGAGTGTAGTAATAATCAGCAACATAACGCACTGCATCATCTTGGCTATCATATAGAACACACACAACATGCTTACATGGAATCCCTATCATTAGCATTCAAATAATTAGATATGATCCATAAGCATTTAATTCAATGTAAAAAATAATTTCGTACCTGTAAGATCCCATTTTCGACAAGCACATTGGTGAGTGGACAAATTCACCGTATATCCACAGTCAAACTCATTCACCTCATACACACTCTTGCTGCTGCGTAATGTAGAACAATATTGATTCTGAACTCTTACTTTCTCCAACAAAATCATGGTTATTGGTGTAACAACAGTGTCAACCTTAGCTGCTTTTAGAGACTTTCTCGAAATTCTTCTCATAGCCTGTCTTATTACATCCCCCAGCATGGTAAGCACAGGCTTTGATCTTGCCATCTTGATTGTCCTATTAAAACTCTCTGAAATATTGTTATGCACATCAGCACAATGTGAGTCAACACTGAAAAATGCCCGAGACCATCGATGTGGTTCTGTATCTAACAAAGCCTCATACGCAGCAAGATCATATGACTCCAATGACTTCATCTTCTCGTCATATTCACATTCAAGGTAGTTGTACGCTATTCCCCAAAACAAAGTCTTGTACTCTGATCACCTTGCTTCTTCCAATTAGCATATATATGCCTAGCACACATACGATGCTCTGCATGTGGAAGTTCAGCCTCTACTGCAAGCACTAAACCCTGCCATATTCAAAAAATACTCATAAGCAATTGGAAGCAAATCCGACAGTGAAAAGTATAAAACAGAGAATATTACCTTTTGCCTATCAGAAATGATAGTCAACTTCTCACCAGTCCCCAAGCCAAGGTCTACCTTAAGCTTCTTCACAAACCAACCACAAGTGTCTTTGTTTTCTCCTCTTACTACTGCCCATGCAATAGGGTACATCCTATTATCAGCATCTCTACCAACAGCTGCAAGCAAATCTCCGTTCAACTCCCATTTGAGGAAGCATCCATCTAAACCAATAACCGGTCTACAACAACTCTTCCAAGTCTTACGAAATTCTTCAAAACATATGTAGAAGCAATCAAACATGTCTATGTCATTCACATTGACTGTTGAGAGCTCAGTGGTGATACCTGGATGCGTTCGTATGAGTTCAGCCTCATAGTCCCATAGTTTACCAAATTGAGTAGTTTGAGCTTCAAGGATAGCGTCCAAAGCAATACGTCTTCCTCTATAGCATTTTGACATGGGAACCACAATGTTATACCTGCCTTTTATTGCATCTTTGATCTCTGCTGCAGGCAAGCTGACGTTTCTCCTTATCTCTTCTCTAAATAACCCAGCAATGACACCTTGTTTCAGCATTGAAACACGACTTGATTTCCTATGATTGTGACGCATATGACACACTTTCACCATCCATTTGTTTATTGGCTTCTCATAGGAACAAAACACTCTGAACTTACACTTATCACCACAACATATAACGGCTATCCTGTTTGCTTATGACTTAGCCATCTTCACATCATATTGTGTCTTCAATGAATAACGCAATAACTGATCCTTAAACTCTAAGCCGCTGTTAAACTTTTGAAATAACCATATGTAGGGCTCTTTATCCAAATCGCCATGAAACTTGTCTTTCCCTCTTGCCTTTCTCCTTTTTGAGCGTTTCTGATTAAACCATTCTTCCCATTCCTTCTCAGATTCTACTGGTGTATCTGGATAATTTGCATTCTCTTCTATAACACATTCTGCTTCACTTTCTTCTGCTTCTCTCGATGATGCGTCTTTTTCATCGCAATTTGTATATGCTTCTTTATCTGGTCTTGCAGTTAAACCTTCCTCAAATAGTGACCTAAAACGATCATCATTACCACCATCACCAGCATCTAAAACAACTTCATCTCCGTCATCAACCTGATTTCCATTCTCATTTCTATTTAAATCCGGAGCTACCACATTCTCATCTCTCGCTTCAGCCAAATTCTCATTTGGGTCAGCCTCAAACCCAGCCTCACCCTCAGTATCATATCCTTCATCAGCCACATGGTCATCATCATGTCTTTCATCCTCAGATTGCTCAGCTTCTTCATTTTCTATTGGCCTCTCCACATCATCATCACTATCTGAGTTGTACTCTTCATCCTCACGATGCGTACTTGGAAGCTGATAAATGACTACAGCATCACCTACTTCTGAAACGTCATGTTCCACATAAATGTCAAGAGCATGTGAACTTTGCCCTAACAAAACCAACATAAACATATCTTCGTGACTCTCTCCAAACACATAGTCTACTGTCTTCATCTCTTTTCCTGCATCTTTGTACCATATGAACCTAATTGGTGCCTTCAGCATCGCTTCAATCTTGCAGAAGTCAGCTAACAACTTCCATGTAATCTCCGAGACTTTCGAATTCACGACACCTAAACCCAACTCTCCATTGTAGATGTAATCTTCGCCTTCCTTCTTCATATATCCACCATAGTGGACTGTGATTTTACAATTGAATTGTCACTGTAAAGTAGAAAATGTGAAACCTGAATGTCAAATACCATAAATCTCACAAAATTCGATTGAATGATATCTCAAAAGAACATATAAAATACAGAAGATGAAAGAAAAAATCTACAGAGAAATCGCAGAAGGGAACTCGCAGGATGATACACGAAACTCTAAACCCAGAAATCGAACCCCAAAACCCGAAACCCAGAAAAATCGCAGAAGAAGGAAGAAACACGAAACCCAGATATCGAACCCCAGAACCCCAAACCCAAAACCCAGAAATTGAACATTAAGGAAGAAATTGAACAACATAAGGAGGAAGAAAACATCCTTACCCCATTTCGACTACAATGCATTCGACTCCCTTCAATTTCTTCGAATTTCTCTCAAGAACCCTAAATCCCCAAATAGATTTGGGATTTCTTTTGTTTTGTTGTTGTCGAGATTTCCATTTCTTTTGTTTTGTTTTTGTCGGGATTTCTTTTGTTTTCTTTGTGTTTTTTATTTAACCTACCGTTGTTTTTTTTTTTTTAATTTCAGAATTAATAAAAAATCAACACGCTTTAAGGATTTCGACGGAGTTAGCATTTCCGTTAACGGGGTTAACTATTCCATTACGTTTAATGTCGGCGCAAACAAAGTAGCTACATTGAAGGTTTTATGTATTAGTTTCCTTACTTTGATGGTTTAAAGTGATAGTGCAAAATTCTGAAGGTTTAAAGTGCTCTACCTTTTTCATCTCTGAGGATTTAAAATGCGATTTTCCCTATGTTAATTAGGCAGCTTGCCAATTTAGGGGATAATTGCAATCCAGCCTCTCTGTTTTCATTTATTTACAATATGAACAGAAATATTAGAAAGATGATTCTCTTCACCCTTTCCGTTTGCATTTTACTTGCAGAACACCTAAAACTACTAAGATTTTATGATTCAAGAGAGCATTATTGATACCACTTTCAACAAATTACAGCTTACACAATTCTAATTTTAGATCTTGAGTCATAATTTCAAGATCATGGCTTGTTTTGTTAATAATAAAAATTGGAGTGGTTGACCAGTTTTTGGTTGAGTATTACTTTACATGATCTAAGACTTCAACTAGTTGCATATTTTGTTCAGTCCTTGATAGTTGACTTCTACATATCTCAGAGCCTCTCAAATGCAAGGATGCCCTATCCCTAGCTCCTCATCAAGAACTGAGACATCATTGTTGGATCAGACCACTATGAAAACTTTAGTGACATCTTCTCTCTCTGGTTATGACCTATACCCAATCAAATCCAAAATCTCTGGTCCTGTACACCGGAAACTCCTCTTACAAATCCAAAACCCGATTGATAAGAGCTATGTGACCACCACCAAGTGATGATATTCTACAGCTCTGCTCTAATTATATAACTAAGTTCTTAGCGTATGTGTGTGTGTCATAGATAATGCAAATGCAGTTTCAAGCTTAAAATCTCTACCAGACAAGGAGAAGAAAAGATATGGTTCTTCATGCTAATCAATCATCGGAAACTTAAATATCGACAGAAACCCTAATCCAATTTCATACAACCACCCAACCCCACAAAAATTAACCTAAATCTAGCGACATTTGACTCAAAAGCGTTGTTTTTTTCTTATTTATAATCCCAAAGCTCAAATCTTTGGCAATGCAATTTCAGGAAGAAAAACAAAAAAAAGGAACAACGATCTTGTAAACGGTAGTAATAAGGATCGAAACTCTGTTTACGCTTACGGTCTAGAAAAAACAATGGACTCGGGACTAAGAGGGTACAGATCGTAAGCAGATTCACAGGACGAAGGAATCGACACGACATAATCGGAAGGTAAAGAAGATGTCCCCATCTCCGACGATCGCTTAAACCTCAATTCATCTCCGTACACTCCAGGGTCGGTGATGATGTGTTCTATCTGAGTCTCCCCTTGAAGCAGCTTCACAACTTCGGACATGGTTGGCCTTAACGTCGGAGACTTGTTGGAGCATAAAAGTGAAACCTTTATCATTGTCTCTGCCTCCATCACATCGAACACTCCTTCCAGCCTCGGGTCCAGAATCCCCTCGAAATCTCCTTTCTTCTGCAGCACAAACGCCTGAAATGGCAAAAATCAAGAACCTTTTTTTTAATTTGAGAGAAAGAGAGAGAGAACTGATTCTTTTGTGGGGGAAAACGGATTGGTTCAGTACCCAATCGAGAAGGCCAACGCAACATTCGTTCTCCGGCGTGTAATTTGCATTGCTCTTCCCGCTAACAATCTCCATTGCCACCACACCGAAGCTGTAAACATCTGCCTTTTCTGTTAGGTGACCTCTCATTGCATATTCAGGAGCCATATATCCTCTGCAACCCAAAAAAACATCATTTAAATGCCATTGGAACATTATCATACGTTGGATTCATGTGTATGACTGACATTGTTCCTGCAACTCTGGTGGTTACGTGGCTCTTCTCGTCTTCATGGAGCCTAGCTAACCCGAAATCCGAGATCTTTGAGTTCAGATCCTTGTCTAGCAGTACGTTTGTGCCTTTGATGTCTCGGTGAATGATCTTTACCGCTGAATCTTCGTGAAGAAAAGCAAGCCCTCTCGCTATCCCTAAGCATATCTTGTGTCTTGTTCCCCATTCTAGGTTTAGACCGCTTCTTCCAAATAATGCGTCGGCAAGACAATTGTTCTCCAGGTACTCATAGACAAGAAGAAGCTGATTATTCTCACAACAGCATCCATAAAGCTTCACAAGATTCAGGTGCTGCAGGCAAGCGATCATACCAATCTCGTTTACAAACTCTTTGTTACCCTGACATGATTTGGAAGATAGCTTCTTTACCGCGATCAGTGTTCCATCTGGTAATCGTCCCTGCATTGACAAATTTCTGGCATTATTTGGTATACTCACTTCTTTAATTTTGAGAACATTGACATTTCTAGAACTTGAAAACACTTTTGTACCTTATAGACAGATCCAAAGCCGCCTTCTCCAATCTTGTTTAAGGGATCAAAATCGTCGGTCGCAAGTTTTAGTTGCCTCAAACTGAAGGAACCTGTTATCATATAGATCAAAATCCCCTTTTAGCTCTTCGTTTAATCACCAAAAACAACAACAACAGAACTTTAACCGATATTACCTCTTTTTCCTGCATCCGCATTGCTAACGCATTTCTTCCAATAGAATGTGCCCAAGATCAAGAGAGCAAGAGAGATTATTAAGGCTGTTATTCCAAGAATGAGAGGATATGTTCTTGGCTTTTGTTCTTTTGTGACTGGAAGTATTTGCACCGGAACTGAAGATCGACAAAAGCAAAAACAGAGGAAAAAAAATGAATTCAAATTCAGATATAAAAGGTGAATGAAAAGAGGATTTAAAGACTTGGCAATTCTTCCTCTTACCGCCACATTCAGATTCCGAACCTGATACAACAAGAATAACAAAAGAATTAGGATGAAAGTTTCTGAGAGAAACTTGATGTTTTCTTTTACAGAACTTTTACTTACTGGGACAGACTGAGATTGCAGAGATAAGAGAGCCATAGTTCCCTCTTTTAGGGATGATCGTTGTGCCTTTCCCCGCCCAGTAGAACCGTATCTCTAGAGTGTTATCAGTCACAGTCGCGTTCACTTCTCTTATAACTTCCTTGTGAGTTCCATTAGCCTCGTCTCTGATGCTGAAATCCTTCCAAATCAACTTCCCCTGAACAGATGACAAAGTTTAGGCGTCAAGAATTGGCTAAAGATGCTGAAAAAGGGTTCTTGAGGAATCCGTAGCAAAAGGCTATATGTACCTGAACATAAATGTTAAAAACCCGTTTCGCTAGTCTAGCGTATGGTTCCTCATCTGAGAACTGAATCTCCGCAAAATGGAGTTTCACATTGTAACTTCCGTTTTCAAAACAAAAGGCAAAGTAAGCCAAACTCAGGGGAGAACGCCGAGCTGTCTGGTAAAGCTCAGGATATTTTGCTGATACTACAGATGCTGATGAAACTGAGTATGTATCTTCTGTTATTGCATCATCCATAAAGTCACCAGTATTGCTGAATCCCCAGCTTTTCCCATGATAGTTCGTAGCTGCCCCGGTTTGTCCATAGTTATCACCCTCATATAGAAACCTTCCTCGAGAGTTTTCGATAGTTACATCAGGTCCCCCACAGTTAATATGAAGCGACCTACTATCTTCAGAAAGTGAATTTCATTCAAGGTCATATTCAAAATCAAAAACTTGAAAATGGAAAATGGAAGCAAAACAATAGACAACCAGGAAAAGAAGAAAAAAACTTACAATTTTGACATTTGTTTATGGCCGAACATGGAAGAAGTCTGGTTCTGTATCAAGAACAATGAGTTAATAACATGTATGCACAGTGACCTGTGATTGATAAGATAGGTCAAAATTGTACTTACAGACTGTTTCTTGAACGCGTGCTCTCATATGTGTTTACATTCCTGCATCAAAACATTACATTCTTTAAGCTTTCAGAAAGTTTTAAAAGAGAGTACTTAGGATAACAATAGAAGAACATACTTCCTCTCTCTGCAGCTTGGAGACCATGTGAAGTTATTATAAGAAAGATCTCTGCAGATATGTTTTATCCATCGCAAACGCCAAAAAAAATCAAGAGATTAGCATTGAAATATTTTTAACATAGATGAGTAAAACGAGAAGGTTATATTGGCTATACATATTGGTGCTTGCAGTAAGGAAAGGTCCTGAATCAACTTTTCCTGACAACATATTCCCAGCCAAATATCTGAAACAACATTGAAACTAGGAGATGAGTTCAATTTTTTTACATCATACTATAAAATGCTCTGATCATTTAACACTATGGGGCATACGTATATTTTGGCGCGGTTGCATCTGCTGGTATTTCTCCAGAGAGTCTATTAAAGGAAACATCGCTGCACGGAAACAAAAAAAGCACCATGGTCAAAAGATTGGATGGTGTTTCGAAAAATGCAGGGTTGTATAATACATGAAACTTACAGAGTCATGAGATTGGGAAGATCCCAGATACTGGTTGGGATTGGTCCTGTTAAGTTCATGTTTCTGAGAACCCTGAGAAATTAACAGAATCAATCTTGAGTCTTAAGCATATGTATTACAAAACATAGGATCTTGTCTGGACCAGAGACATAATTAATATATATGTAAGACAACACTGCATACAAAAATTTCAGGTTCTTGCTAGTTATAAGAGGAAATTGTCCCAGTCCAGCAGTTGTGTCACTGATCCTCCTGCATAGAAAGAAATTAGTGGATACAGATTAGACTCAAGAAGAGCAAATGCTTCTCGAATAGTAAAATATTCTTTCTTGGTTGTATTGGGAGTGAATTATACTTACAGGTCTATCAAATTTTCTAGACGAAATATGGAGTCTGGAATAGGCTCGGTTAGGCCACTCGCGTAAAGTTCTCTGATTAAAGATAGGCACAAGTCAGAAAACATTGAAACTGATTGTAATGCTTCCAAGCTATTAGAACTGTAATGCAGAATTTTCTTGGCCTACAATCTTTGAAGTTTTGATAAGTTCCCGATGAACTCTGGGATGGATCCGTTAAGGCGATTATCGCTGAAACGGCTGCAAACAATAGAAAGAAAGTGTGTCATACATGATAATTATATTTAACAGATTTAAAAACAGGCCATCTTGTAATATAATGAAAAGAAATCTGATATTACAGATTAGTCAGATTTTTTAGTCTTGATAATGTCTTGGGTACGCCTCCAACTAATTGGTTAGAAGAGAGTGATCTGGAAGAATCAGCAAAGCAAAAGCAGGATTAATTCTCATGTTTGTGAGAACCGCCTAATCTATAATCTTGGAAAAGTTTTTGAAATCTGATTAACAGATGCTTGCTTACAATCCATCTAAGTTAACAAGTTTCCCCAGTTCCTTAGGTATAGTTCCAGAGAATTGATTAGCTTCAAGAACTCTGTGTAAACAATCAAACAAAAACTTAGTTTCGGATTACAAAAGGATGAAAATTTATGTATAATCACATGATATGAACAACAACAAAAAAATGGTAGAAACATACAAGAGAGTGAGGTTAATAAACTTCCCCAATCCTTTGGGAATGTCTCCTGATAAGCGGTTTGCGCAAACAGAGCTACAAAGAAACATTTTCAGGTAAATTCAGAAGCATTTACTACTTACCTTAACAAACAAGAAACTTGGGATCAAAGACTTACATAGATTTTAGGAAAGGCAGTGAGGCCCATTCCATAGGAATTGAGCCATAAAGGTAATTACGGCACAAGTCACTACACAAACAAGCAAAAAAATTCCAGTTATTGATTATTATGTTTCATCAACAACAACCTTGAAAAAATATGAAACTGCAACACAAAGAACGCTCCTCACATCAGTTCAAGATACCGAAGTCTGGAGAATTCTGGTGGAAGTATGCCCGAAAGACTGAATGTCTTAAGGATACTGCACATGAAGCAACATTAGTTATGGAGCCAAGAAAACCGAAACAGAAACAGACGGCTAGTGTCTTACAAGTGTGTGATATGACAAGTGGTGTTGTTGTTGAAACGACAGTCACATCTGATTGTGCTGTTCTGTCCTTCCTTGAGAACATCTTGAGTTATCACCAGAGTTTTTGTGAGACATGGATCTTCACTTAGGTTCAAGTGCTTGACACCGAGTGTCGATGCGATATCCTTAAGCGCTTCCACTGCCAAAGACAAACAAAATCAAGTTTTAGTTCAAATTCACAAAGACAAACTATTATGTTTGGGTAAACGCATATACATAAATGCGTTTAAAGCCACTAAACCTTCATCTGGATGAAGAGAAGGAGAAGCAGACTCTGTACAGACCAAGCAAATAAGAGTAAGAACAAAGATTACAGAGCTAAAAAGGCAGCTTTTCGACATGATCATGGGCTTGTAAGATGCAGACATGGAAGATTATGTTTAAGTGATCTATATATCACTTGAAAAGACTAAATATATAGTACTAGTTGCTATAGAAAATAACTAATAAAACTCTTCTTTAATACGTATATTGATATAACAAATGTTAAATATGTATGTATATATATATAGAAAATTGTGAAGAAATGTGAAGTGTCTTGTGAATTGCAGTTTGACTAAGAGTCCACACATGGGGTCTGTTGCTTGTTAAAGCCGACGAGATGTATCACTTTTGTTAAATTACAATCCAAACTCTTTGTTTTGATTTACTTACAATATGAGCAACAAACTATTCGAATGAGGCTTAATTCACCCTTTTCGTTTGTATTTTAGTATTTTACTTTTAGAAGTACCAGGAGAACATGCCTAGCACTAGTGAGATTTCATGATTCTTAAAGCATCATTTTCACCACTTTCAGCAAAACCTTGGATAAAGAACTCTAATTTTTAGTTCTTGAGTCCTAATTTGAAGATCGTGGCTAGTTTTGTCAACAAATGAAAACTGGAGGAGTTGATCAGTTGCGTATGAATAATCTTGAAAATGAATTTCATATGAAATTTCTTATGTTTAACACTTGAACTAGCTGGAATAAGGTTCTTATACTTGACTTCTTGATAGTTGACTTGTACTTTCCCTTGGATCCAAGAACTAGTTGGAATAAAAATTAGTTCATTCCATTTTAGTTTTAGAGTTGATTCTCTCTTACAAGTATTTTATAGTTTTTATGCAATATGTACTAAAGTACTATACGTACTCAAGTCAATTTGGTCATTTTCTTGGTAAGTCAACTAATCCTTTTAAGTAGAGAGTATTTTAGACAATAGTTCAATAGAGAAAGCTAATGCTTAAAGATTACATTTTTAAGAAAATGAAGAAGAAAATTCATTGTTAATACGTACAGATCATTTCACAAATCCAGCCTATCAAATATAATTATGGTTTGAATAATAGTAAACTGGATGGTTTTAAGATTTAATATTTCCACTGCCTATCTTTCCTTTTATGTAAAAACAAAAAACAAAACAAAAATAATCATTTTTCTTGATGTAGAAAAGGCTTCAAAAGTATGACTTGGAAATTAAACTGCTTTCGTATCTTTTGAGTTTGATTTTCTGCAACACTCAATCTCCAACTAACCAAAGCTTTAATATAGATACAAAAAGATTACGTACCTACTGTAAATGACTAATCGTGTAGTAAAAGCAAAAACATTTTACAAAATTAGAGAGGAAGAGAATTGGAAATGTCTTCAAGTCCTCGACTCTTCTTGCTTTCTTTCTTGTTCAACCACATGAGTAGAGGAAGAAGAAGAAGGAGGATAACTGTTAACAGAACACTGCGTCTTACTGTTGTTCTCCATGCCCATCCTTAAATCTTTAAACGCCTTAAACCTTATATCCCCTGATTTCCTGCTTGATCCCGGGATTGATTCCGGCACCGGATAGAGACCTTCAAGCATAGCAACGACCTCTGACATTATAGGACGATCTGTTGGAGAAGCGCTCGTGCACACGAGAGCCACTTTTATAACCGCCTCTGCTTCTTTTTTTTCAACTTCAGGCCTCAATCTCTCATCGACAACTTGCATCAAGTGCCCTGATTCTTCGCACTCAGAAGCCTGCAGATATATACAGCAAAAAGGGTTTATCAAGAAAACCGCTTTTTGGTTTTTTAAAAAAAAGTTCATAAGCAACTGAAACTTGGGATCAGATCATATTACCCATTCCAAGAGGCAGACGGAATCTCCTGCCGCCATGAAACTACTGTTGTTTATGCCAGCAACGATCTCTAGAACCAAAACACCGAAGCTGTAGACATCTGCTTTGAAAGTTAGGTAACCCCACAGTGCGTATTCAGGTGCCATATATCCTCTGCAGAGGTTCACATGTTTCTTTCCATTAACAAACAAACAGTAAATTGTAAAGAAAAGGATTAACGGTAAAAAAAAAAGGCGGGCTCGGGCCTCACATTGTCCCAGCGACTTTAGTGCTGATGTGTGTATTCTCCTCTTCATCAAGCCTAGCCAATCCGAAATCAGATATCTTGGGATTTAAATCCTTGTCCAATAAAATATTTGTGGCCTTGATGTCTCTGTGTACAAACTTCAACGGTGATTCCTCATGGAGAAATGCAAGACCCTTGGCAATCCCGCAGCAAATCTTAAACCTCGTAGGCCAGTCCAGTGAAATCTGTTTATGCTTTGGACCTAAACATTGCAAAACAAACACATTTTGTTTAGAGCTGAAGTATCAAAAAGCTTTCATTAGCCATATGTGGAAACACAAACAAAAAAAACTCACTGAATAGCGCTTGAGCTAAACTGTTATTTTCCATGTATTCATAAACCAGCAATAGCTGAGCCCGCTCCACGCAGAAGCCATGAAGCTTGACGAGATTTGGATGTTGAAGACAAGATATTGCGCCTATCTCGTTTAGAAATTCTCGGTTCCCTTGTCTCGATTTAGATGAGAGCTGCTTAACTGCTACAGCTCTTCCATCTGATAACACACCCTGCAAATGAGAATATATATCAGCATGAACTGCACTACAACTATAATTTCTTCATATAACAAGAATCATCTTGTCCCGTGATCTTTACCTTAAATACAGGACCAAAACCACCTTCTCCGATCTTGTTAGTCGGATTGAAGTCATCAGTCGCAAATTTGATTTGCCTTAACGTAAAAGTTCCAGATGGCAACTCTTCTTCATAGGGATCTGTGGGAAAAACTCAAAATCAATACACCAAGAAACACTCTCTTCATGTTCTTACTTGCTTAAATTCACAATATTTCCATATTTCAAATGAACATAACCTGGTGGCTAAGATGCAAGTTAGCTACTAACTTCTTGGACTCAGACTTCACAAGAAGCAGTCTGGTATATATTATCAACTCCATATCAAAAGCAAAAGAGAATGAAAAAAAAAGTAATGCTCACCTTTTCGTCGCTGCCAACATCTTGGAAGGCAGCCACAAAACCACAGAATTCCCAGCATAAAGATAAAAAGAAATGGGGCTCCAACTCCAATTGCAATATATGCTACCAGGCTCATTCCACTTCTCGGGGGTGCGCACGGCTTAGAATCTGTACATTGAAGGTATTAGTATTAAGAGAAACTACTGTGGTGAGAAAAGAGTTCAAAATGCATACAAAATCTGATGCACAGATCCAACTGGTTTCTTCTATAATAAGAAAGCTACCTGAAAGTATGGAAATAGCCGATATGAGAGGACCATAAACCCCTCTATTTGGAATCCTGGTAGTTCCTTTACCGGCCCAAACCAACCGGATGGCTAAAAAGTGGTTTGTCACATTGACAGTAAATGATTTGGTTATAGGTTTTTGAGCTCCCTTTGCTTCATCCATGATGTTGAAGTCCTTTGCCACTAATTTTTCCTGCCGAAAAGAGGGCTTAAGAAAAAGAAAAAGAAAAACTTATTGCATTCAAAGCCGCTTTAATTTCACCAGCTGGGGGAAAACGCTAACCTGAATGTAAATGTCGAACAAACGCCTCCCAAGCCGGCTATAGGTTTCATCATTGGTGAACCGCAACTCAGCAAAGTCTAGATTTACAGTGTATTTTCCATTTTCCAAGCAGGCATGGAAGTAAGTGAGAGATACTGGAGCCATTCGTGCTGTTTTGTATAGTTCAGACAGGTTAGATGACGGGACAAACAGGGTGAATCTTGTGTTTTGGAAATTATTGTCGTCCATGTAGTCCCCTGTGCTGCTGAATCCCCAATAAGAATTAGGCTTCAAATAATACTTAGCAGCACCACCTTCAGCCTCTCCATCTCCTACATACAAGATTTTGCTTTTTTTTTCCTTTACAGTTAGATCACTTCCACCACAGTTCACATGGAGGCAGCTAGAATCTGCCAGATAAACCAAATTGTATAGATGAGAGAGAATAAACGAGTGAACTTTCTACATCAACAATGATAACAAGACAGGGAAAACAATATTGACGTGGGACTATAGTAGAAGGCAACTTAGCATGTGATTTTAGATGAGAGACTATTGTGAAACGATATATCATCACTAGTCCTATGTGATTTGGTGACACGGTTAAGTAGGTAAGTATACTTACATCGAGGACATTTGAAATCTTTGATGCACGGAAGAAATTTGCTCCTACGAAAACATCAATTGGGAATTGTATATCTGTATCAATTGTGGATTTTTTTTTGAAAAGTACGAAAGGACCTTACGATTTTTTATTTAAGCTACAAACACGGAATCTAGATGCTAAAGATGATCAAAAGAAAGGACCTTACGATTTTTTGGTCGAAGTGCTCTGAAACAAGTTTAGATTAAGATTCCTAAAACAAGAAAATCCGGATAATAAGTTAAAATGCCAATTATGTCAACAAAAAACGTTAAAGAAGAAAACATGACAATATCCTCACATGTTTGGCCGACAAGAACGACTTTCAGGACTCTGCCACTTGACGTTATTATACGAAAGATCTCTGCAGCAACAAGTGAATTGACATCAAAGTGGAGATGTAATGAGACACAAAACTTGTATTCAAATTCTTCTGAGAAAGCAATTTGCAAACTCCAGAAATATACATACACAGTGATTCCATCCCTTAGTAATTCATCTGGAGCATCTCCCTCGAGCATATTTCCGGCCAAAATTCTGCAAAGAAAAGTCATCTAACATTTCTAAGTCAAAGTAAGATAGAACATTTAACATCTGTGACAGTGGAATCTTTTCACTTACATAAACCGTAAATTTTCTGCATGCGCAAACGACGGAATTCCCCCAACCAACTTGTTAAAACTCAAATCCCTATCCACAAAGGTAATAAGAATTAATCAATCCCGTCATTGTTTCATGTACAAACTCTTCATTTGCGTTACGTTCATAATTCTTCGCAGTATATCAACTAATAAAGTGAAACCAAGCTCACTGGGAACCACTGAGACTTGATTAAAATGTCGGAAGACATGCTTACAGTGTCTCTAGATCCTTCAAATTTGAAAGATAGGCAGGAATTTTTCCAGAAAGGTTACAGTTCTTCAATATCCTACAACGTAAAATAAACGAAAATTAAATAAAATAAGAGATGGATGGAACAGCTTCAAGAAGGCATATAACAGATCTAACTTACAGCTTAGTAAAACCTATTGAGTTCGTCAACAAAGGGAATGGTTGGACTGGTCCACCTATATCACCGATCCTCCTGAAAACAATTGGTCATTGTAATAAAAGCCTACTATAGACGAAAACAAACTTAAGTTTATGGAGAAAAAAAATGACGTCGAAAGAGTTGTGTCTTCTCACAGATTAACAAGATTTTTCAGAAGTGAGATGACCGATGGGATTGGACCAGTGAGACCAGATGCAATCATTTCGCTACAAGCAATAAAAAGAATACCATCACTGAGTGCTAAGAAAAATAAACAAAGAAAGAGTTTAAGAAGAAAGATTTTACAGTCTCTTGAGTTCCTTCCAATTTCGTATGTAACTAGGTATCGTCCCACTGAGTTGGAGATCGTTGATCCTGCTGCATTGTGTAAAACCAAGCAGCAGATGAACAAACGAGACCAACATAATAAGTAGTTAAGTTACTAGAAAACAGAACAAAAATTTTACAAATCTGTCATATTCTGTAGTTTAGATAATGAAGCTGGCAAGTTTCCCGTCAATTTGTTGGAGGAAAGCAACCTGTAAGAAAGGATCCCCACAGAAAAATCCCATCCTTCAGAAACACACCACGTGCTAAAACATGGTCACAATAAAAAGAAACAAAGAAATGGAAAGGGAATCAGAAACTCTCACAGTGTTTTCAAGTTGACTAAGTTCCCAAGCTCCTGAGAAATGGTTCCAGAAAACGCATTTGACTCGAGATCCCTATACAAGAACAGGAATAATATAACAGAACTGCTATAGAGAATGTTAAAACTTTAACAGATTCCTGTTCAGGAAAGGCTAATAGTGAGACCTAGCAGTGCAAGTTTCAAGAGGTAAAAGGTGTAATATTTCCACCAACTAAACTTAAAGGATAGTTCATACCTGAACTTTCCATCTAAATAAACACTAAACCAATTTCCAGAACAAAGAAGATTGACCGATGCGCGAAACTCACAAGTAAGTTAGTGAAGTAATGTTTGCCAAGTCTTTAGGAATTTCCCCTGACAACCGATTCACAAGAAGAGAGCTGCGGAGACATTCTGTTACTGTTACAAGAGCATTTAGACGCTAAAACTAAAACATAACAGGTCATATTCTTACATAAAAGTTAAATTTGTCGAAGCCCACTCAAGTGGTATGCTCCCATTGAGGTAGTTGTAGGCCAAGTCTCTAAAATATAAGAAACGGTGGTCAAAATTAGCAGGTTTTATCTGCTCAGAATTGGTAAAAATTGCCTATTTAGTCTAAAGCAAGTTTGAGATAGTTTATGAGAGCACTTACATCTCCCGGAGCTTGGGAAGCTTAATTATTTGAGGAGGAAGAGTTCCTGGAAGATTATGATCCTTGAATGCACTAAAGAACAAGTCAAAGACAATAGAGTACATATCTCATAAGGATTTCATGTATTCACACTTCGCAGTTTCAAGGTGATTAGGTGAAACCAATCTTCTTCTTTGCTATTCAGATCACCACAATTTTTAGACATTGTGCATATGAGACACTAAGACGAAGATGCACCAAAGAATAAACTCAAAGAAAATGGGTCATACGGGAAACATCATCAATCTAATTGACTCAAGCATCTGTACAGAAGAACCTATACACCTAGAGACAACAATTCCCCTTTTTCTACATAGCAAATATTCACTGATCAACAGTGCACGACCAGACACGAATATAACCATAATGCCTGCCTACAAGTGGAATGAGAATCAACGACAATTGAGAAAGTTATGAAGAGTGCCAGAGAATTCTTACATTTTCACAACATGACAATCAGTGTCGTCCGTGGGACTGCATTCACACACTATTTCTTGCTTAGCTGTCGGGGGAGGAGTTTCTGTTAGCCCCACCCTTTCGACCTTACAATCTACAGGATCAAATACCCAGTACCTCGAGCCCAATGTCATAGCGATTTGCTGCAGAGCATCGACTAAGGAGCAGGCACAGAAAGCAAACAGCATAATACATCAGTGAAATTACTTGAGCAAAGACAAAGATTATACTCTTGGCCTTAAACAATGAGTAGAGAATGTTCATGGATTGAAAGCAAGATAAACAATTTAATACCACACCAAAGATATATGATTGCTTCAACAATTTATAGGAACTTTGAAGAAACTGCCTTTCTACTTAACTCAAGATTGTCATCATCGTATGGAAGACATCATTATAGAGTTTAATATACATGACAAGTGCTTTCTCAAGGAAACTCAAATGGAATGCAAACAAAAATCAATCAAAAGATGATTTAATAAACACAAATTGACCTAATCAACGCCCCCTGCAGATTTTGGACCCAAAAACTTCACCAAAAAAATCCCATTTCCAACGAATTGTAGCAAAATATTGAAAATCTAGAAACTTTATCATATAAGGAAACTTTACGAATAAAAAAGGGAAAGAGGAAGGATCAAATGAATAGAAATTTCAAAAAAAGCAAAAAGGAAGTAACTTCGAACACACCTTCATCTTGCGGTAAATTGATAGCATTTATACTGTAAAAGTTGAAGCAAATAATCGCAAGAACAGAAAATGCAAAGATATTAACATCCTTCTTCTTCTTCTTCTTCTTCTTCTCGGAAAACATTTGATACAGAGATGCAACCCAAAAAAAAGAAAAATCTCTGGGGATAAGGCAGACGAGAGACGTAAATCAATGTCTCGTCGAGAATGATAAATCGTATGGAAAGATCTGAAGTTTCTGGGTTGGTTTGGCAAGTGTGATGATTACTGTTTTTTTGTCGAATTACGACAAATCTACATGGAATCTACGAACAGTGTTTTTTCTCCCTTCGTTTTTCTGGTCAATTTTTTGTTCTCACAACCGTATATTATTAGTCAAAATTTGAAATTACAGAGACAACAATTACCAAAAAAGAATGGTACAATCCCACAAAGAGAAAAAAGCACTGACCCTACAAAAGTTAGAAAAAAATTCATCCACTAGACTAGAGGGAGGGATTTAAATCAAAAATAGTATTTAAAAAGTTCCAAAATAGTAAAAACCCCAAAAAATACAATTATATTGTAAAATATTGTGATTATCCCATTAAAGGAATTATTTTCTCACTAAGTATACATCCCCACTTAAGCATAAATCCCTTTTGGACTCCTTAGTCCCCAAGTTATTTAAATTATCTCTCCAAATTATTTCCCTATATATAAATGTGTTTGGCCTTCGTAAAAATGTGGTTGGAAAAACTATAAGCTAAAGAGAAAAAGCTTTGGTTTCTTTAATTCTCTCCTTCTATTTCCAATATCTATTTCTTATAATATTTAAGTGTTGTGTATAAACAACATAAGCAAAGTCATATATATTTTAGGGTAAACGATATATTTCCCTACGAACTATGGCCATATCCCTCTAAATCTCCACCGAACTATGATCTATGTAATATTTCCCCATAAAATAAAAGTTAAAGATCTAAATCCCCCCCCCCCAAAAATGTTCGAAACTTAAATTCCCACGGAAAGAAAGTTCAAAACTAAAATCCTCATACATGTCGGTTTAAAACAGTTTACTGTTTTGTAATTGTGGTTAACCATCTAAAATCCGAGAATTAACCGATTACGACCCGATTAAGGTTATTAAACCACAAATTTACTTACCCACCCGAGAAAAGAAAAACCCAAAAAATTACAAACCCTAAATCAAAAATCCCCAAATCGAAAACCCCCAAAATCTTAGAACCCTAAATCAAAAATCCTCAAATCGAAAACCCACAAAACGAAAGCATCGCCGAGAGAGAAGATTGAAGTCGTGGTCGACATCAATGGCTCTAGTCATTCGAGATTTTGGCGAAGAAGATTTCGATGAAGAAGCAGTGGATAGAGATGAGTTCGCGTGCTCGGGTCCGAGCTTTCTTCGTTTCTGCTTTATTGGTGTGAAGGTTGGGTCTACGTTGAACTCGTGGCTGAATATTTCCGGGTTGATGTCGGGCATGTCGCTTGCCGACCAAGCGAAGGTGGAAACGTTCTGTTTTAAAAATTTGACCAGCTCCTCCTTGATGCTTTCCTTGAGGTTTGCATCGATACCGATGCAGCGAGTACGGTTGACTTGTGTGACCATGTCACGAGCTGGGAGGTCTTGGTGACTTGGTTCGCCCGGGAGATGCGCTTCGATGACGCGGACTGCTTGATGTACATGGAGTAATGTTTGAGGAAGGCGGTAGAGAGATCCATGAATTTATCGATGGAATGCGTATCCAGCCTGGAGAACCACGTCAGGGCGGGCCGGCTTCACGTTCTTCTTGAGTGAAATGGGCGCGCCCCATGGCGATGGTGAAAGCTGTTAGATACTGGGTTGGATCTGTGCTGCCCGCGTATGGTGGGAGCTTGAGTTTGCCGAAATGTCTGAACGGGATGGACGCGATTCGATGAGTGAACGGCGTATTCTGCGTTTCTCTTAAGACGCGGTCTATTTCTAGGGCTGAGCTGGTGGCCTGGTGGACCTTGGAGGTCATCGTGCGAATTGTTTCTTTCATAGCTTCGAGTTCGGTGTCTCTGGCGCGCTCTGAGCTGACACGTTGGGGGCGTGTTTCGTCATCCGGGGAGCCATCTACCATGGGGGCGAATTATCTGGTTACTCCTTCTAATTTTGATGACGACTCCCCGAATAGATTCCTTTAGAGGTGCAGCATTTCCGCCCGAGAAGTCGGTTCTCGTGTTTGAGCAGCGGGGGATCCGGAATTGTTTGGTCGGTCGTTGAGGGCTGCGAGCTCGGGGAAACGATGGTTGGTAGCGCGTGCTAACTCGTCTATCTTGGTGAGTAAGGTGTGCATCGCGGAAGTCAGAGTGAGCTGGTCTCCTGGTGTCTGGGATGCGTTTTGGGTGACGGAGCTATTGAGTGGGGTGAAATCTGGTACCGTGGGCGGAGCTGGCTATTGGCGGGGAGCCACGAGGGGCTGAATTTGAGGAGCCTTTTCGTGAATCAAGGCTTGAGCCGGGGTAGCTTGTCCTGATGGCAGTTGATCGACCGTCGGAGGCGGCGCTAGCGCTTTCGAGGTTAGTGGGCCCGTCATTGTTGCTGCTGTTGAGTTCGTTCTTTGCGTATAGAAAATCTCTGATCCCCCTCCTTCTAGCGCCAATTGTTGATCCGTGATATCACCGAACAGATTAAGGTGTTTTAATACAGTATACCAAAAAAGGGGGTGGGGTGAGATTTTCGTAATTAGAAAGGAGACAACTTTGTGAAGAATAGACCGGGATTGTAAGAGATATGTCGGGTGTATGCGATGAACAGGTCGGGACCGTATTTTTCGTATTGATGATTGAAACATGACAGATTATTTAGACTTTCGAACTAGTTCCGAAGGGAATCCAGTTCGGTGTTCTAAATAATGTCGTTACAATAGTGCAGAGAGAGAGAAAGTTATAAATGATAGAGAGCAATCAATTCCAGATCCCTTCAATAAATGCATGCCAAGGGGTATTTATAGCAAGGGCTGAGCAGGTGGCTCTCCGCGATTCTGGGGTGACATGGCGCATCCAGCGTCCTTCGCGGATGAGATATCTCGAAACATGACAGATTATTTAAACTTTCGAACTAGTTCTGAAGGGAATCCAGTTCGGTGTTCTAAATAATGTCGTTACAATAGTGCAGAGAGAGAGAGTTATAAATGATAGAGAGCAATCAATTCCAGATCCCTTCAATAAATGCATGCCAAGGGGTATTTATAGCAAGGGCTGAGCAGGTGGCTCTCCGCGATTCCGGGGTGACGTGGCGCCTCCAGCGTCCTTCGCGGATGAGATATCTCGAGATGCACGCACCGGCTTCTGCGGTGGGTAGGTTATGATAGGTAGGGTACTGTTAGCGAGCTACCCTCCATGTGTCATCTTCTCCCTTGGTCCTTTCGCGCAGGGTTGGTGGGTTGTGAGCGTGAGTTCAGTGGGCCATCTTTGCCCAAATGTATTGACTTTTGGTTGGATTTGGACTATATGAGCCTTATTTGTTAAGATAGACCTGACTAATTGAAGGTGCTAAACCTATCTCCAACAATAATCATGTGTTAGACATATTATAAAATTTAAATAAAAATAATTATTCTTAAATTTCAAAATAAAATCTTATAAAAAAATTACCGCAGACTAATTATAACAAAAATGGGGGAGGATCTGACCAATCATATAGTTCGTGTCTGAATCTGCACCGAGACTTGTAGGTCGTGTATGAAATATAGCGAGTTTCCTAAATGTTTGATTAACAATATAACTCCGGTTTTCTCCACACACACAAAAAAAAAAAACAATTTAACTCCGGTTATCGAATAGTCCGGTTTGATGCCCCATTCGGGTTATATATGACGTAATAAGATCCCGCCGATAATAAAAAACAAAAAAAAAGGTATGTATGTATTGGTCGGTCACGCCATTTGTCAGCTATCATGATGCTTCTCGTCACCGATGCTTTGAATTGAAACCCACAACTTCCGCAATCTCTTCTTCTTCTTCTGTCTATGATCAAATGGAGTCCTCATCAAACCCTATCATCACCGACGAGGACCAGGAACTCCATCGATTCCTTGACGCACCTGACGAATTTTATTACGATTGCTTTCCGCCGATCCGTTGCGATTCCCACCGTCAGTGTTCGCCTCTCTCTGGTATTCCCTCCGCCGCGAGCCTCCGCCGAAGAAGTTCGACAACCCGCCGGGATTTGATCTGTTCCGATGTAGAAACGGAGCCGTCTTCTTCCTCCTCCAATGGATTTGAAATCGGTTGGAAATCGAGCGAGCTTAAGGGGGAATTCGAAACAAGCGAGAAAACTAGCGACATAGTTGAATCAACCAATGACCTAATTGATCTATCTCCAGCAAAAGAGAACGACTTGGTTGTGATTATGGATATGGATGTAACTGATTCGGGTCGGGACCGGGTTGACCCGTTTCAGGAAGGGAGTAGCTTGAGCGGAGAGAATACAGAAGAATCCACGGTGACCACCGTGAGCGATGATCGAGAAGACGACTATGCGGGACCGGCACCGCAGCTCCGAGAACCAAATTCGACAGATTGGTCTCTCCTTGGGTTTTTGGCTGGGCTAGTGTTCAAAGCAATCGAATTTCAAGTCAGTTTGATGATAAGCTTTGTCAAATTTCCTCCATGGTTGCTCAATTGGTGCTTTCTCTTCGTTTTTGATCCCTTTAGCACAGTTAGGCTTGGCAGACGCTTTTTAACGACAAGAGTTGCAGTGATAAGTGATATGATATTAGGGACCTTTAAGTTGAGTTGGCTAAAAGATACCAAACGAATGTTGAACATTGCGTGCAAGTTTGGGTCGGGTTTGTTTTGGGCTGTTTATGTAGGCATTGTGTTGTTTGGCTTGTTGGTTCTGGCGCTTATGCTTGGTGGTTTTATGATAAACCGTATAGCCGATAAACCATATGCAGTCAAGGATATTTTGAATTTCGATTACACCAAGAATAGTCCAGAAGCATATGTGCCCATAACCTCGTGTGCTGGCGTTGCTTGTGATGGAAGCTGCAGAGAAAGTAATGAGATGTTGAAGATCAGGGAATCGCGAGCTATCCCTCGAGACCACAAGTTAGAGATCACTCTTTCGATGACGTTGCCTGAGTCTGCCTACAATAAAAATCTCGGCATGTTTCAGGTATTGGCATTAAGTTATATCTAACATTCTAAGCATTGCATTTTACTCTGGCTTTTATTATCATGCTTGAGAATTGTTTCCCATGTTATCACAAAGCTATGCAGAAGATGAAGAACACAAATTGTTGTGCGTATTCATTTTTCTCTTATAAACTCGAATAATTAGGAATGGATCATGTGTTTGTTGAAGGTTCGGGTGGATTTCTTATCTGCGGATGGTCAGACGCTAGCTAGTATAAGTCGTCCTTGCATGTTAAGATTCAGGAGCGAGCCTATCCGTCTTGTTCAGACATTCTTCAAAGTTGTTCCGTTAGTGACGGGATATGTCTCTGAGATCCAAACCTTGAGCTTGAAGTTGAAAGGCTTTGCAGAAAAGGACATTCCCACTGCTTGCTTAAAGATAATGATCGAACAACGGGCGGAATTTCGACCCGGAGCAGGTATTCCAGAGCTGTACGACGCATCCCTGTCACTTGAATCCGATCTTCCTTTCTTCAAAAAAATTATGTGGAAATGGCGGATAACTTTCTTCGTCTGGATCAGCATGAGTCTGTTCATTACGGAATTGCTTTTCGCGCTGGTTTGTTGCAGATCTCTGATCATCCCAAGAACACGACGCAGAGACAGATCACCTTCAGATCCGACCGGAAGTAGATGATGAATCAATAGTTGATGTACATCATGTTTTGTAACACTCTGAAACGGTATTTTCACTTTCTGTTAACTTTAGCTCCTAAAAGTTCTTTGATTAAATTGTAAATTTATGTCTACATAATTAAACCTTATATATTGTTTGGAATGAAGATAGTTTTCTAAAACGAGTGTCACTCATGGCTACGTTCAGTCTCTCTTCACAGCCACTGTGCTGATTATGATTAGTATCAGTGAGGAGAAGGAAACAAAAGTTCATTTATAAAGATGTGAAAATTACATTATTAGAAATATTTGGTTTCAGAATTTGTAGTACAGTGGTTAATTTAGTCAAATATTGCAGGTCTAAATATTACACAAAGTTAATAAGCACTTGACTTCAACTATAATCCCATGAAAATCTCTGAAGCTCTGCATACACCTATTCCTTGTCTTCGCATTTATATATTTCTGTCCATTGAGAAACAATCAGAACTCAAATATGTGTCAGTTTCCAAAAACTGTTATTTTGCTAAAAATAACTCAGAGCCTCTAATCACAACCTGAATTATACCAAATCAAGTGCCTTTCAGTTCCAAACACAATGGCAGGGAAGTTAGAACCTTTCAAGCTCTATATACATTTCACCATTTCTCCAGGTTTCCATCTGAGCCAGCTGCATGAAAAAAAAAACCGGAATCCTCCTCACTGTTTCAAACTCTCTGATTTCTTGATAATGGCGTGCAATGGATTTCTCGGGAAACCGACCCCGAGATCGTATGGACCTCATAACCATGGAAGGAGGAACCGCCATCAACATCATCAATCCAGATGTTCGGCTGCAGCCGTGGCAGCAGCTGGCTCCATCTTCACATCCCTCAATATGTCAATCTTCACATTCCACAACCGCCTCTTGCGTTGCGTCTCCAGGTTTTTCCGTCTAGCCACCACAGCTAGCGATACCCCTAGCCATCGAGCCACCATGAAACAAGGCTACAAAAAGCTCAAGAAACATGAGCAGCAGCCTCCTCTGAGAAAACATAATGACAAGAACAGGACTATCTTTCTTGATCTTGATGAAACATTGGTGCACTCAACGATGGAACCACCAATCCGGGCTAATGTCGATTTCATGGTGAGGATAAAGATCGAAGGAATGGTTATACCGATGTTTGTGGTGAAGCGACCAGGAGTTACCGAGTTTCTTGAAAGGATCGGTAAGAAGTATCGAGTGGTGGTTTTCACAGCCGGGTTGGCTGAATATGCTTCACAGGTTTTGGATAAACTTGACAAGAACCGTGTGATCTCACAGCGGCTATATAGAGATTCATGCACAGAGATGAGTAGAAGATATGCCAAAGACTTATCTTTGGTGGCGAGTACAGACCTCGGGAGTGTTTTGCTAGTCGACGATAACCCTTTCTCCTATTCATTGCAGCCTGAAAATGGAGTTCACATTAAGCCTTTTGTGGATGACATGGAAGATCAAGAACTGATGAAGCTTGCAGAATTTTTCGATGGATGTTATCAGTACGAAGATTTAAGGGATGCAGCATCAGAACTTCTATCCAACAAACTGATTTGATGAACACATATATATACATGACTTTTATTTGCAGAAGCTGTTTTCAATTTTGTTTTGGGATTCTTTCTTTCTTTTTGGTGATTTTCTTTGGGGAGGGATGAGACAGCCTAACGGTATTTTTGTGTTGAAAAAGGATGCTTCCTTCCTTTTTCAGCGTTTTTACCTTACATAATGTGGCCGGAAAGTGTGTTATAACCAAGAAAAATCGGGGAACAAAAAAATAAGTTTTGGAGATTATTAATAACAAGAAATGATATTAACATCTTAGTCTAAAGAGATTGATCTGAGTCAGTATGATATCAAGGAATAAGGCCATGTTCGTTTGCTCATGCATTTGCATCCAAATGCACCATTTAAATGCAGTTTCAAATGGTGACGGTTCTGCAGCCAGAATAACAAAATCTAAGGATCATTAATGAAGGAGATTCATATACAAGAACTATAAGAGTCACTGTCTTGTCAGTTTTTGTAGTTTCCAGCTTCAAAAGCCATAACTATAAGAGCTTACAAGAGATCCTTAAAAGAGCTTAGTCCATTCTGATCCTTATTTGTGTATTCTGCAACAAAGAACACAAATTGATTAGAACATTAGTGATGGCATCTACCATCGTAATCATAACTGATAACTGAAAAAAAACAAAATAGCAAGATAAGATAATTTCATTCTCATTTACTCAAAATAACAAGATAGGACAATAGATACTAGAGTTCATAAGATACTAGAGTTCATAAGAAACATAAGACATAAGAAAGTATAAATGGTCCTTAAGCATCCCTGCTTTCACCAGTTGCAAACTCCAAGTAGAGAACCTTGTTCTCATAATCTTCATAAAACAAGAATGTCTGACGGTTGGCAATATCTTGCTTGAGATGTTGAATTGCTGCCTTGTACAAAGGAGACCACATCCTTATAGCAGGTATCGAGTGTAGAACCTCCATAGCTCGAAGCTGACTGCAACTAAATTCCAGATGGCTCTCTATTAGTTGATTCTTGTGGGAAAGAATCTTATCACGTAATTGAACACTATCCCTAATCACTTCTGCTACTGCTTGCCCTGTTTGTACAAACCTTGATCTTTTTTTACTAGCCCTTGGCCTACTAGAAGATGAGGGTCCATTGCCAATATTGCCATGAGTAGGAGGGATTTGCCTTGATTCAGCATCAGCATCAGCATCTTGAGTATGAGGGATTTGCCTTGATTCAGCATCAGCATCAACATCTTGAGTAGGAGGGATTTGCCTTGATTCAGCATCAGCATCTTGAGTAGGAGGAATTTGCCTTGATTTAGCATCAGCATCAGCATCTTGAGTAGGAGGGATTTGCCTTGATTCAGCATCAGCATCTTGATCTTGATCTTGATCCAGATGCATTGTGTCTAAATGCTTGTCACCTTGCTGAGCAGTCCAACCTTCTGCTCCACTAATATGAGCCGCACCAAAGACTTGTTCCATCAAATCCATGTTGGCAACTGGTTTTTCTTTTATTTTCCTAGCTCCAGGCCATTCCTGAAATCAAACAATGAGAACAAAAAAAAATACGTTCAGTTTACAGTACTTGAACAAGCAAAATACTCAGGAAAAAAACGAAAATACTCAGGCAGGAAGATATAAGGCAGTGAATACAATTTTGAAGACAGTACAGTTTTGAAGACAATACAGATTTGAAGATATAAGGCAGTGAATCAAGCAAAATACTCAGGAAGAAGTGCCAAAACAAAGAAAAAAACCAAATTTTTTCCATGGATGTCTTTCCCCAAATGTCTCTTGGAACTTGTCTATAATTGACTGTCTCCCAGCATCATTCACATTCTGTTTTCTTATATTTCCTTTCAGTTTCTCATCAATTCTCAGTTGATGATAGAGACGGGTTTGCTCATCACTCCACGCAAGATTCTTAGTTGAAGATACAAACAGATGTTTTTGTAACAAAATCAATCTAAATTTTAGAAAAGCATTCAGTAAAATATGAGTTTAGAGGGGAAGATACTCACATCAGAATTAGGGATGGATGTCATTGTGTCTCTGAAGAAGTGCCAGCAACTATCTACAAGAAGTAAGAGTGAACTTTAAAGTAAGACACAACTGAGACATTAAAAGCATTCAGCAAAGAAAAAAAACGTATACCCATTTGTACTAAGAACTTCACCATTAAACAATGTTACTTTGAATTATCTTCTTATTCAAGACAACAATGGTTAGGAGTCATATAGTAAATCAGCAAATTGTGTTCAGCAGTTCCCGTTTAGACTTCAAGCAACCAAAATCAGTTCTGCAATTGGTTTCTATAACCAGTAAACCAATTTCGATAGATTTTGTCTGATTCATGCTTGGACTGGAAACTACCATAGCACATGTCCCAGAGTTCGCAGGAAAACAAGCTCGATCTAAGTTCATAATTTTAAACCCTTGAAAGTGACGCTGATAAAGTGACAAGAGTCCACTGCTCATTTCAAAACGAAGGAATTGCATAAACAAACAACTTATGTTGAAGCTGAGATTCATAACTCTCAACTTTTCCACATTATGCATTATCTCAGGATGGCAGAACCAAGATGAAGAAAAGAAGATTCTCTAGCAAAGAATCTCTAACACACCTAAAGAAAAAGCCTTAGAAACAAGGTTAACTAAACCTTTCCAGAAGGAAGAAGAACAAGTTATCAGTTCCTAGCGTTTTGAGTTCTCAAGAAGCAAGAGACAAAAACCAAATCAAATGCAATTCCTCTATACGAAAAGAGTTCACTCATAAAAGACTAGAAATTTAGTGTTTGAATCCTGCGCAAATAGAAAGATCTCAATGAGTGAAACATATGAAAAGTCAAGTCACTTTTCTCTCATTCAACGAGAGAATGAGAAGGATGAAATTCTTTTTTCAGCTTCAAAGAGAGTTCAACAATGTTTCAATCGGATCATCCAAACGCAAACATCAAATTCAACGATAAACATAAAATCCAGGACAAACCCAGAAACTGGGAGAGAGAATCTATGCCATTATCAAATCCAGGACAACCCCATAAACTGGGAGAGAGAGAATCTATGCGATGCAAGGGACTAATCGAATCAGATATCAGAACCTTGATAATGGCATTGAGCTCATGTAAGAGAAAGTAAGAAGGCTCGTCGGAGAGAGAGGAGAACCTGTGCTCGTCGGAGAGAGAGAATAACCAGCGAGACTCGCCGGAGTGAAGAGCCGCCGAGTGAGTGGCCGGAGTGAGAAGCCGAAATTGTCGGAGAGAGTGAGAGATGAGAGTCGGAGAGTGATGCCGATAGATCTAGCTTTTTTTATTGTTTTATTTCATTAAGGGCTATTTTCGTCATTTGTTATTTTTATCTTCAGCTAGATGATGAAGTTTTAAAAACTCTTTCCGGATGTTGATCATTTTATGCACTAAACGAACATCGGTTTTCAGCTTCATCCAGTTGAAGGATCTGAATGAGTAAACGAACAGGGCCTAAATCCCCACAGACTCTTCAAGAAAATGAAATACTACCCAAAAAAAACAAAAAAAAAGTAGACTTACTTGTGCTAACTGGTAAAGTTCAAAGAAAACAAGAACAATGATCCAAGAAAATGAAACCTAAACCATTATATACTTTATAAAATATCAACAAGTGATTCATATTGAAAAGAAAAAAAAAACCTTTCTAAATAATTTTGTTCTGTTATTGTAAAAAATTATATTAAACCTGAAACAATTTAAGTTAGAAACAAATTCCAACAGGTTTTATAGTTTAACTAGTTCACCTGCCATAGCTGTGAAGTAGCAATAATAGCAGCAGCCACATACTTCAACTGTAATCCCATTATAATTTCCAAACCTCTAAATCTTAACTAAACTAATAATGTATCTCTTGCTGGTTCATATTGTATGTGCATTGTTGTCCATGAGTATATGAAACAACAAAACTATGCTCTAGTTGTCCAAACTGTAATTTTCCAAAATTAGGCATCTGCTCTACTTCACCTCTAAATTCCCATAAAACAAACAAAACTAAACCAAATGTCGCATTTCGATTTTAGATATGATCGTATAAAAGTTAGCAGAAAGATATATTCAGAAACATCTCACCACTACCAAGCCCTGCAAGCTTGTTTTGTTCACCAAAACTTGTTGTCTTCATTGGGGAATCAAGCAGCCGCGAGAAATCAATGGCATCTGAGAGAATCATCGGAAAAATCCCAGAAAATCTCAAGTTCCACAAACACCAAAAGAAAAATTACCCATTCATGTCCATCTTGACGTTCCATTGCCACCTTCTGCGTTGTGTTTCCAGGTGCTTTAATGCCGCCACCATCAGCTATCCAGCCACAAGAAATGGCTATACAAAACATGAGAAACATGACGACCCTCGGACAGAATATACCAACACGAAAAGGACAATCATCCTCGATCTTGATGAAACGTTGGTTCACTCGACGACGCAATTGCCAGGAGTTAGATATGATTTCATGGTGATGGTGAAAATGGAAAGGGAGATTATGCCAATCTTTGTGGTGAAACGTCCCGGTGTGACTGAATTCTTGGAAAGACTAGGTGAAAGCTACAAAGTGGCAGTCTTCACAGCTGGTCTGGAAGATTATGCTTCACAGGTTTTGGACAAGCTAGACAAGAACGGTGTGATCTCACAGCGGCTATATCGAGACTCATGCACGGAAGTAAATGGGAAATATGTAAAGGACTTATCTTTGGTAGTGGGGAAAGACCTCGGAAATGCGTTGATTGTTGATGACAATCCATCTTCTTACTCCTTACAGCCAGAGAATGGAGTGCCTATAAAGGCTTTTGTGGATGACCTGAAAGATCAAGAACTCCTGAAGCTCGTGGAATTCCTCGAAATCTGTAACGTGTATGAGGATATGAGGGATGCAGTCCAGGATTTGCTGGCAAACCGGCTGATATAATGTGCATATATTTTAATCTCCGGCTGTGTTTTTACTTTTCTTGAGCGTGGCTTTGGGTTTATTTGTTATAGGTAATAGGTTTTTTTTTTTGAGTTGAAAGGGATGCTTCCTTCTTCAATGTTGCACCTACATACGTGAGGAGCTTTTCCTGAAAACAAAAAAAACTCTTGTACAAGCAGATGTTTGTGGAATAAAAAAGGGTCTAGTTTTAGTAAAAAACTTCCCAACTGCTTTATGATATTGTCACGAAATAACATTTAAAGAGAAAGAGCTACAATTGCAAATAGCACAGTTTCTGTTCCTGAGTTCAAGCATTTCTCCAGCCTTTAACTAGATCTTTGCTCACTATGGCCTTAGCTTCTCCTAACTTCCAAAACCGGCGCAAAGAACAATTCCAAAACACAATGTAAATGCCCTTAGAACAAACAAGCCATAACCTTGCTAACACAAACATGTCACAGGGAAAGAAGAGACATATATATATATACCAAGTATCCAATTAGTGAGCCACTTGAATACTAAAAGGCTGCATATGAGACACAAATCCTATTGAATCCACTGAGGGCTTAATTGTTTCTTTACGGTTCTGTTGTCGTTAAAACTTTTGAGTATTATTCTAGTTTTGGAAACAATCAATCCTTGAATCTTCTACTCACAGAGAGATGAGAGAAGAAAAGTAGTTGATATATTCAGCTCTTTCCACAGTTGAAAAGAAAAGAACAACGATTTTGTTCATCTCTCTAACAACGTTCCAAGTAAAGAAGCATTCTTTAGCAAAAAAGAAGCATACAGTGTGATCGCAAATTCATCCGAGTTTGATAGCAAAAGTGATCAGCTCAAATTAAGACAGAACAGAACCGAAACAATAAAGAAGAACCTTCCAATAGATATTTGGAACAAGATCCAGTACAATTCAAAACTTGTGATACTCAAAACAATTACGACAACACCAATAGACGTTACAAAACGGGACAAACGATACAACACAAGTCAAAATTTGGAAAGAAAACAACTCTCTCTCTCTCACTATATATCCAACAAAACTCAGCAAGAAGTACAATTCTATTTAGATAAAATCTGTTAATTTAAAACTCACAGAGGAAGACTTGACTTGGAAGTCGCAAGGCTTCGGCTTTACTGAAGCACAAGTCGTCGAGAGCTTCACTACGACACCACCTGCATCTAGGGTAAGCCGAACACTGGGATCTGGTCCGCATCTCGCAGCACTTGGGTTTTCTATTAATCTTGTCCGGTTTCGGATTTTGCCGGATCTCTAATAGCTCGCGATCCAAAACATGAACCTTAGATTCGGAAGACGAAAGCGATGGACATAGTAGAAGGAGGAGGAAGATTATGTGTAGGAGAGTGAGAGACGAGAAGCTTGAGCTAGATTCCGACATTGACACACCCAAAAAAAACAGAGATTTTTTCTACGATATTTTTGGAAAGTAGTCTTTTTTCTTTATTTTGTTTTTCCGACACTGTCACGCAAGATCAAGTCTCAAGTCTCAAGTCTCAAGGACCTCATCGACTCGACCTACCAAACTACTCGTGTGAGAATATATTCACGCGTATGGGCTAGGGGCGGATCTACTTTTTATAGGGTAGGGGCAAATGCTACCACTCAATTTTTTTTTTATTAGTATTTGTCAATGTTCAAAAAATCGCTAGGCGCTAGTCGGTTGGCCGAGTTTCGCCTAGCGCTTAGCCTAAAAATCAGCGATTAATCAATGATTAATCAGTGATTAGTTTTTAATATTATATTATTTTATTTATATTAAAAATTAATATATAATGTTAAATATGCATTATTATGTGGAGAAATATGTATTAATAATACTAATATATTATATTTTAATATTATTTTATTTAATTTATATTAAAAATTAAATATATGATATTAAATATAATTATAAAATTAAAATTGATCCAAATCCAACAAAAACTCAATATTTAACATCATATATTAAATTTTTAATATAAATTAAATAAAATAATCAGTGATTAATCGCCGATTTTTTAAAAAAGCTTTGACTTTTGTTAAAAAGCGGTTGACCGCCGAATTACCCGCACATACACTAATCGGGACGGTAAGTCTCCGACTTGCGACTAGGCGGCCGCCTAGACGGCTAGGCGGCCGCTTTTTAGAACATGGGTATTTGTTATAAAAAAAAATTTTATGCCACTACTAAATTTTTATTTTTTTGCCACCACATAACTTTTTTTTTATTTTATGAAAAAACTCATTTTGTTATAAAATAATCAAAATTTAAAAACTCTAATCATTTTACAAATTAACAACCCTAATTTTTTTTCCAATTTTGCTTTTTCTTTCTTCCTCGTGCTTTCTTAGAGACATAAAGGTAAACTTTTTTTCTTCTTAATTTTGATCTGCCACTTCGAGTCTTCGACCATCTTCCAATTATTGTTACTTGTTAGTAATGTTTTTGTTTTCGCAAAATACGTTTCTCTGTTTTATATTGTTGTGAAATATGCTTTCGAATTTTCACCTTCATACACAAAAAGCCTTTGGTTTACAGGCTTCTGAAATTAGTTTTAATTTTACCGGTTGCCACCGTAAGTGTTGGAAGATGTTTTCTGTAATGAAACTAGTGAAGACAGCTGCACGCAACCGAATTGGAGATCATTTTTTAAGTGATTGTCTGGTTTGCTTTGTTGAAAAAGAGTTGTTTGAATATGTTACAAATGAAAAAGTGATAAAAAGTTTCAAATGATGAATGAGCATAGGGTATTTTTGTAAAAAAATTTTTATTGTCATCACATTTGTTGGATTTTATTTCGAATTCCGTATAACATTTTTAATTATTTTTACTTTTTTATTATGTTATATTTTTGCCACCACTTATTATATTTTCTAGATCCGTCACTGGTGTGGGCACAAGTTAGCGGTTAGCATTAGGCTAATAGGCCTGCGATTAAAACCAGAACCGAAGTTTTTGGTTTTCGATTCAGGTTCGGTTTTCGGTTTTTGATGGGATTAGAACCAATCGACAACAATATAAAATTCATTCGATTTTTGGTTCGGTTCAATTTGGTAATTCATCATTTTTTTCTTCTAATTTTACATCTCTCAAAACATACCAAATTATACTGATATTTGCATATATATATATATAATTTTAAACAAAATTTACTCAATTTTAACCAAATTCGAACCAAAACACCAAAAAATTGATTATTTTCGGTTTTAAATTCCAAACTAGAACTAGCATCAGTGCCTCGCCGCATCGTTGATACCAGACATGTTCTTTTGGGTATCCTGCGGTTGAAGCAGCGAGTGAAAATCCTTTGCAAATTTCTTCTCCATCGTCGCTCGAATGAAAAGTGAGAGTTTTAACCAAAATAGAATGAAAAGTGAGAAACACAACGACCATTCTTTTCAAAGGAGTCCGGTGACGCCAATGTCGTCGAGAAAAACAGTGACACCCTTCTTCTTTTCTTTCTCTCCATTCGACAAAAAAAAACGGCGACTCTCTTCCTCTCTTCTTTCCCTTTATATCTTGTATCGTCGGCTCTTGTGGCCCCAAACGAACATGCCTGACCATCAACGAGATTATCATCGTCAACGACAAAACTATCGTTGTTAACGTGATCATGTCATAACTACTGCTACGTGTAATAAGGGTGGGACGGATCTGATATCAGAAACATTTTGGGATATCCGAATCCGTATCTAAAGCTTCTGGATATCCGAAATTCGGATAACTATCTAGATATTAAGATATCCGTTTAGATCTTAATCCAACTTATCTTAATTGGATTCACAACATCGATAACATCCTAGAACTTACAAAAGATTTAATTCTCTATTTTTAAACCCAAACAGGTTTCATCTATCTACAAGATAGTAAAATCTATATTCAACAATCGGCGTGGATCCGCGGATATTTGGATCCATATCTAGTATGAAAAAAGAAAAGGAAATGGAAAAGACGAGGCATGTGAAGAGACAGATGTGCTAAATTTCTACGTGTCTTAAGACCAAGAAAGAGAGTAATTTAATTACTGTGCCAATAACTTTTATCCAGGATTGTTACTTGTTCCATGCAAAATTTGGGAAAACTAATAATGACATTGGATTCGAATAAATGCCTTTTTCCATCGTAAATTATATTTAAAAAATATGTAAACACACTCAGATCTCTGTTAGTAAACTATCTAGTACAACTACAAGATTTGACTTGTGGGTCTCCTTAGATGAAAGCTTATCTTACAGTTCTCTAAGTGTCACTAACTCCAAGAAATCTGACCAGAAATCTTGTCTTTAAGACACACACACCTGTTAAAGCCCAAGAATCAGGTTCTCACAAAGAATCTGTGTGTGTGACGGAAACAGAGAACTTGGAGATTCAAGAAGCTCTTCGAGAAGACGAAGGGGAGCTACAGAAATGGCGGGATTCACTATGAGCTTGAATCTGCTGCTACTAGTAGCGATGGTAGCTACGAACATCCTCTCTCTCTACCATCTCTCCTCCTCCACCACTTTCTTCCAATCCACCGTCAAATCCTCACAGTCCTCTGTTCCCACTGTTCCCGACCACCTCCTCCGTCAGCTCCACACAATCCGCGCCGCCATCAACCACCTCACCAACCACCAGCCAGACAAATCCACTTCCATCGCTTCGGCCGTCTCCTCCTCCGCACCGAAAGATCTCCTCCTCTACTCTAAGCTCTCGCCCATAGCTTCCGCGTGCCACAACTACCCTGACCTTCTCCACGAGTATATGAACTACACTCCTTTCTCTCTCTGCCCTTCCGACACCGATCTCGTCGAGAAGCTCATCCTCCGTGGCTGCCACCCTCTCCCTCGCCGTCGTTGCTTCTCCCGTACGCCGCGGAATCCGACGGATTCGAAGCCTGAATCCAATGTTATCTGGTCTTACTACTCCTGCAAGACATTCGATTGCTTGGCTACTAAATTCCCCGATCTAGGTTTCGATCTCTCCCTCGAGAAATCCAAATCTCACTTCTCTTCTTACAAATCGGAGCTCGATCTCCCGATTTCGCAGCTCCTCCAGATCGCCAAGTCCGCCAATTCCGTCCTCAGGCTCGGGATCGACATCGGCGGTGGGACCGGATCTTTCGCCGCCGCTATGAAGGCTCGAAACGTCACCGTCCTCACCACGACGATGAATTTCAACGCGCCGTACAGCGAGGCGGTGGCGTTGAGAGGGCTCGTGCCGCTTCACGTGCCTCTCCAGCAGCGGCTTCCGGTGTTTGACGGTGTGGTGGATTTGGTCCGGTGTGGACGAGCGGTGAACCGGTGGATTCCGGTGACGGTTATGGAGTTCTTCTTCTTCGATTTGGATCGGATTCTCCGTGGCGGTGGTTATCTCTGGATGGATCGGTTCTTTAGCAAGAAAGTCGATCTTGAGAATGTCTACGCGCCGATGATCGAAAAATTGGGTTACAAGAAGGTGAAATGGGCGGTGGCGAACAAAATGGATTCGAAACATGGTGAAGTGTTCTTGACGGCTCTGCTTCAAAAACCATTTGCAAGATGATCAAATCTTTTTGAGGTAAATTTGTTCATTTGGATTTTGGTACAATTCTCAATTATGCTTTGCTTGATGACTTTGGAGAATTACGTAATCACAGATTCACAATCCATAATCTTTTCTTGCTTGGAACAGTGCAACTTATTATGTTGGACTTTGTAGAACGTTTCTTCTAAACAAGAGATGCGAAGAGATGAAGTTAGAGCAAATCAATCAAAGGAATTGTAGCTAATCGAAATCTAGATATTGCTCTAGTTATAATAGCCTTATAGGTTCTGAAGCATGTTTCTGCAGTGTCTCAATGACAGGAGGAAGTTCTCAGCGGCTGATTTTTGTATTAGTGACGAAAAGCGAAACTGATCTTAGCCATTTGCTCTGTTTTAAGAAACATATCTTGTTCTAGCTCAGTCGCAGGAAACTCAGGACATAGTCGTGTCTTTGTATCTTGGTTTCATGCCTGATCCAAAGTTGTTGGTTTGTTTTGCAGGGATCTTACCTTGAGTTTGTAGCAAAGAGCTTACTGTTGCTGAAAATTTGGAAGACAAGATTCTTCAACGATATCAGATATGAAAGCCTTTTTTCCAGCTGTAAGCACACCGATCAACGATGTGTTATTTCTGCAAAACAAGAAGTAGGGATTTAAGCCAAGATTTGATGAGATTATTGTTGTTAGAGAGACATATATGTATGGCTTCTTCTGCTTGATTCTGTCATAGCTTATATATGCATTCATATCATTCGCAAGACGGTATTCTTTTGTCGAAGGCAGACAGCAGTTGCAGGTATAAGAATGGTTAAGAAGTTTCAGGATTGTGTGAAAAGCTTCTGAAAGCTATTCGTTTTATAAAGCTACGAACGTAAATTCTTCTTCTTTGCCATAATCCGAACCTGAACCTGAATCTGATCCTACCTTTTAAAAGTCTTTTTACTTTGTTTTGCTTCACCTGTGAGCTCTTTTGAGCTAGCAAATGCTCAATCTAAGGGGAAAAAATGCGTCCCCTTGATCAAGATTCATGTCCTCAACCTATTGCTCTCTGTCCTAAAGTTTGGTGTCAAATATAAAAGAGTTTAAAAGTATGAGGACTAAAATGTAAAACTGAGGAATTTAGTATATGATTATGTGTGTGGTCGCGTCTCAGAAAGGTTAGCGACGGTGTTATCGTTTTTTTTCTGGACAAAGTCGTGTTTCTGAGTTTCCCCAAAAAACAGAGATTGTAAGAATCGAAGATTGGTTTCGTGATCAAGAGAAGTAACTTATCTACGAAATGGTGAGATTTACGCTCACCGATTTTGATTTCACTCACAATTTGCTTTTTGTTTGTTTGTTTAATTTCTACGCGATCATACAAATTTCTAGGGTTATCTTTTTTATTCGAAATTCTTTCGTGGTTACGGCGAATTTTCGTTACTCGCCATCTTCTAGTTTTTTTTTATTATGATCGTCAGCTGATAGACAACAACTCACCTGTTTTTAATTTTGATTTTTCATTGTCTGGATCAAACGAAATTTATACTAGGTTAAGCTAAAAGGTATAAATTTGAAGCTCGAAATGGTTTGTTAATTTTTATGTTCTCCCTGAATGGTGATCGTAGGATGAAAGAGTTCGAGAAGTTCGTGGTTCTCATGGTGATTCTGATGCTACCAGCATCAGGGAAACTAGAGAAGAAGGTTCTAGCTTACGTGAAGGCTTTGTCGACGAGAGCAAAAGACTTGAACCAGATCAACAAAAGCGTGGTAAATACTTTTTCTATGACACGCCGCTTTCTGAGGAAACCGGGGTTTGGATACCCGTTTCAGTCCCACCAATGTTAGAACCTGATCATGAGGAATGGTCAAGAGGCCTTAGTTTCAATGGTGGCTACTTCCCCGAGGGAGATATGGGATGGAACCATTTCGTTGATGAAGACAAGGAATTAACTATGTGGGATGTGATAGTGGATATGTTACTCGCGGCACGTGGTAAAGCGAATGCTCTTGCTTCGGGCAACCTTGAGAGATGTGGCATTTCATTTTTGTCGGGCAATCTGCTTGAACAAGCTTGGCAAGAGATGGCTCTGACTCTCACCGAGGCCAACTTTGGTAACGCAAGAGAGATTCTTGAAACAGAGCCACCCAAGTGGCTACCCGATAGCGCTGCTTCTGCTTGTATGCTTTGTAGTGTGAGATTTCATCCAATTATGTGTTCGCGTCATCACTGTCGGTATTGTGGAGGATTATTCTGTAGGGACTGTTCTAAAGGAAGAAGCTTGCTGCCAGTAAAGTTTCGTGTTTCAGATCCCCAAAGGGTTTGTGACGTGTGTTGTGTGAGGTTGGAGTCTGTACAGCCTTATTTGATGGACCAAGTGAGTCCTGCTGCCCAGCTGCCAACCCATGACTTGACAGATCTTAGTACTTTGAGGTCTTGGGTGAATTTTCCATGGGGACAATCAATGGAGTATGAGATTTATAAGGCAACAAACACTATTCGGGGTTATATAACCAATGTGAGATTTTTTGGGTCCTTAGTTCACTCTCAAATTCTTTAATTGTGAAGTTATTAGCATTCTTCAATGTTGACTATATTACTTTGTTAATGGCCGATTCGCTTCTGTCCGCGAAATTCAGAATTCTAAAAGCATGTTTTATATTTGAAAATCTCTCATCAGGTTGGTTCTTCGAGAACAGAGAGGTCCATCCCAGATGCCATTCTAAAACAAGCAAAAGGTCTTGCAGTAATCACTGTTGCCAGAGTTGGAGTTATGGTTACATACAAAATCGGGACTGGACTTGTTGTTGCTCGTAGAGATGATGGCTCCTGGTCTCCACCCTCAGCTATCTCTTCATTTGGTTTGGGATGGGGTGCTCAGGTAACGTAGCTCTTTTGGTGCTTCTTAGATATTGAAACAACGCTTGTCTATTTGCTAATCTCTCAGCTGCAGGCAGGAGGAGAGTTCATAGACTTTATTATTGTCCTAAGAACTCGTGATGCCATCCGAACATTTGGGAGTAATACCCATCTTGTTGTTGGAGCTGGTTTAAGCGCTGCGGTTGGTGTGAGTGGACGAGCTGTTGAAGCAGATATCCGAGCAGGTAGTGGTGGTTATGCCGCTTGCTATACCTACAGCTGCAGCAAAGGTACCCATTTCATTCTTGTGTCTCTAGCCGGAATAGTTTTTAGTAGATTGTTTTTTTTTGGTAAATTGTTCTTAAACTTCTTTTCTTCCATGTCTAACACTAGTTTTCATTGTCCACTATAAATCTGTAACCATTTCAAACTAAGCCTCATAACGACTCAGTATAATTTCCCGTTTTTTTTTTGCTGCAAAAAAAAACAAAGTTAACCGCCATTAAATGAACAGGTGCATTTGTTGGATGCTCGCTTGAAGGAAGCATCTTCACAACACGTACAAGTGAGAACTCACGGTTCTACGGGAGCCAGTCCCTAGCTGCGTCTGACATCCTCCTTGGCTCTTTGCCTAGACCACCCGCTGCTGCTCCACTCTACCGTGCGCTTGGTGATCTGTTTCAGAAGATGGGAAGGTGAATTTAAACACAGTTGAAGGGTTATTTGTAATTCTGACTTAATGGATGGAAAAGAAGTTGACCTGGAAAATTTCTTGTTGGTGCGCAGTGAAGCCGTTCGGTCCCCAACAATTTCTCCGTTGTCTGAAGACTGAATTCGTTGAATTGGCTTTATCTATTTGGAAGAATGACATAATCTTTGTATATAGATTCATGCAAATTCTTGAATGTAAATAGTATATGGAGGTTTGGATAGTTTGTGTAAATAAACATATATTATGGTATATCCGAAATGATTAATTTGTTCTAAAATTAAATGATTAATCTGTGGTTTTTGAGATTGGTAAGAACAGAAACAGCTTTACAAGAACCATAGACGCAGAAGAAACATCAAAATCTTTCTAGCTCATTTTGTTCTCATAGATCTAAAGCTTGTTTGACATGGTTTTTGTAGGCCAACACATCGTCACATGACTCACATCCCAGTTTTTTTTTTGTTACATCCCAGTTATGATGAGCTCAAGATGCTTATTAATGGCGGGCTCTGAGCCACAATTAGCTTGCAGAATTCATGTTTATGCCATTTTACTTGGCAACTTTCTTCTTCCTCAGAAGATCTTCCACTTGGAGATCGTTAATCTTAGCAGCAAGAATGAAGTCATTTTCCGTCAAACCACCTGTTGCAAGAGAATCAGATATCACTTATTCACCACTTACAACTTATAAAGTCCACACAAAAAAAAAGGTACATGATGAGGTCCATGAGGACATAGATATGATCAGAAATCAGAAGGATAATGAAAGATGTTTCAGGCATTTGATAAGATTCATATATTCATATCAACAACACAGACTATGATTCTCACCTATCGCGTGTGTCCAGATCTCGATTTTCACATTATTCCAGCCTACCAGATGCAAATCTGGGTGATGACCTGCATTACACCGATCCTTGCTTCAGAGACAATAATAGTAACAGATCTTTCCTCTTTTTCAGAAGGGTCACAAAGCATGTGTGCAGAATTGCTGATGATATATATAATATACCTTCTGATTCAGCGATATCAGCTACACATTTGAAGAAGTCTAGTCCTTTTGTAAAACTTTTCACTATCCACGACCGATGCAGCTTTAATTTACCATTGTCATTAGCCATATCCCATCCAGCAACCTATGTTAAAGGAATAATTCAGGAGGGAAACATACTAGAGACTTCAGCTGCCAATCTGCCATAGTAAGAAGTGCAAATATTATACCTTTTGAAGTAGTTCTTGGGCACTTTGTTCGGTCATGGGCCGCAGATCCTTAGAGTTGCATGGCACGCACTTTTTGGCTGATAAATCTAAACAAAAAATATATATAAAAAGAGCAAAAAGAATACCACATTAATAAGCAAGATACAAGGTTTTGGAGTTTTTGGTTACAAATCCTGAAGAATATAAGCATCAAATCCATCTTTTAACCAATTGGGTAAAGATTTTGGAGTTTTTGGTTACAAATCCTGAAGAATATAAGCATCAAATCCATCTTTTAACCAATTGGGTAAAGAGGTGGTTTATAAGGGCAGCAACATGGAAATCATAGCAATATTCTCCAAAACTTCAAACCATTAAGAGAAACGACGTGACAAAAAGGTTGGAATTTACTGCAAGACAGCAGAAAACTAGTTTAGCTAGTAGGGATCTGAAAATGATGGATACTGATAATGGAATTGATCTGGTGTAACTTTTGTCTTCCCCATCGAGTTACACGTTGGAAGAATGACACTTGTTTGAAACATATTTGTCATCATCTAGCCCCCTAATTTCACCACAGGCTTATCTAAAATAGAGATGGGAAGAGGATAAGGGGTCTCCAATAATAGTTGTTCTAGCATTACAGAGGAATGTGACATCATTTGCTGGTTTTATATAATAGAAAAAGCTTAGGATGTCTAGTATAGCGTCTCTATTAGAGGTATGTTCACACGATACAGAAGTCAATCAATTGGATGTTCGTTCATACACATCAAGCTTCTACAAAGAAAAAGTACCAACAAATGAAGCATACTTTTAGAAGTCTAGCCATTCATCGATTCAGTGAAAACAAGAAATTCTTGATTCAACTATCGAATGAAGAGCAGCGGAACTGACTAATTAGGCATACCTTCTAGGGAGCAAAATGTTCTAGCTCCAGAAGTAGAGCCAACAGTTGTGGATGATCTTACACTATCTTGTGACATCTCACTCCTCCAATGAACAAAGCTGCAAGGAAATTGCAAAAAAAAAAAATCATCTTACATCCAAAAAAAGCATCTTTACATCAAATGCACCAAAATTAGGAACTGGTTCATTTGCATTTGATTAGAAATTAGGGTACACAAGAAGCTCTAGTTATTAGCAAAATCAGGGGAATTCGATTTCACTTCTTGAGATTCCTTCAACCACAAACAACAAGAACAATCTGAACCACGAACACAATACAAACCCAGATTATAATCACAACCCAAGTATCAAAATCCGTCCTTTACCACTATTCTTCACCAAACAAAAATCAAAATCTATTTCAAATCATTACCTTTTGTGACGTCCGTACAGATTGTGGAACAATGATGCAGCTGGAACCTGAAAGTGTCGCAAGAAACAAAAATTGAGAGGTAACAATAACATGGAAGATACATAAGACACGAAAATGCAGATATAGATAGACGAAGACAGAGAGATCATTTGGTTAACCTGTTTTCTAGAGATTGAGAAAAGTGAAGGCAGCAAGAGCCGACTCATCGGTGGCGCAGCGGAACAGAGATTTCGGGTGAGAGAATTTTGTCTATGGTCGAGGTGTGGGTGTAAATGTAGATATCATAAATTTACGGTTAAATTTGTAGTAACATATGCTTATGGGGCTCATATGTAATTGATCAAATCCTAAAAATTAATTTAAGTTTTAAATCAGTTTTATTTGTTTTTCAGTTATATTTTAATTCGGATTCGTCTTTTTGCACATACAAATTAATGAATTTAATTAAATCATATTAAAAAAGATATAGCTAGTCAAGATGATCCAAGGCCCGACCTGCCAATATTTAGTAAGATGGAAGGAGAAAACATTAACTTTCCGGAGCTTACCAAAAAAATGATGATGATCGAAGAAAATCGATAAGAGTATCAGTCGACCAATCTAAGGACACACTCCTCCTCTCAGCGACGACATATTGATCTCTTGATGATCGCTGTCCTCTTGGGATTTATTGTCGTTATCTCTTAATAACTATTCATTTACAACCATCTGTTTGTATTTTTGCTTCGGTAGACTAGGCCATAAGTTAAATTGACTCTAGTTATTTTGTTTCCAACTTCAACATTTATTATGCAATAATTTGAACCGTATTTTTTTTAAAGTTGACCCTATAACAAACAAATAAAATTGACCCTAAACCAAAAAAGAAATGGTACGCGGTAACTTTGTGTGAGACGATAGCGATAGTTATGTAGCTTTCTGTGAATACTATAAATTTTGTAATATATCGTTGACTGCTGCTACATCTTAGGGCACCTCCATCGGAGGTTCTTAAGTGAAGTTCTAAACAATAAAAAAAATAAAAAAAAGAAAAAGCAGGAAAGAGAACTAAGGATCGGTTCTAAATATACAACTTTTAGATACCTCTTAAGAACCTCTCTTACTACATGTCTACTTTTTATTGGTTTAACTTTTTAACAAAAACAAAAAATAAATCAAATAATTAAATTATATTAAAATAATAATATTTTAATTTTGAGAACCTCTTTTTGAGGTTCTAAACGATGGAGATGGTCTTATAGTATCACCACTCTATAAAAGTAACATTGTAAAATCGTAAACATATACATTTGCGGTATTTACACTAATGGTTAATTGCATAAATCATTAGACCAAAAAAGTTCAAGTTATTAAGCAAAAACCTTTACTGAAATTTTTTATCAAATGATAAAGCAGTGGAAGATAAATTCACAATTACGCAATTTTTGTTTTGTATAATTGATAAAACCATACAAAAATCGCGTTATTTTAAGAATTGCCAATGGATTAACAACACCACTTTTATAGTTGTTAATTTTTCTAATCGCAGTTTCATATATGGTCCCTCCCTATCTCGAAAAATGACAAATCTATAAGTAATCCATTATGCATAATGGGTTTATACATTCTTAGCTTTCTACTCACACTCACAATGAAAAACTTAATCTTGTTCTCCCTTGTGCTCGCTCACTCAACTTTAGCATCTCTCGCTTTTTACCAGGTGATCCTCGCATAGCTTACCAAGGAGACGCAACACCAAATGGCGCGATCGAACTGAATTGTTGCTTTTACCTGTCGTGTTGGTTGGGCTACTTATGCTAAAAAAGTTGCTATTTGGAACTCTGAAACAGGGAAGGCTTCCGATTTCACCACCAGTTTCTCCTTCAAGGTCGATACGCGTAACCAAGCAACTTATGGCCATGGGTTCACTTTCTTTCTTGCACCTGCAGGCATCGTTGTATTCAGCTAGTGGTTCCCTGGGTCTTTTCAATGAAACCAACGGCCACTCCTCGATACGTTTTATAATCTTGAATGGGATCCTCTTGATAACTCGCTTGCTTCCTCTAATTACACTTCTTGGAATGCAAGCTTTCACAGTCAAGATATAGGTCATGCACGGGTCTCGTATGATTCTGCTCATAGAAACTTGAGCGTCTCTTGCAGTTATGAAGAAACATCTAATCCTCGGGAGAGCTCAAGTCTTTCCTACATCATTGACCTTACGAGGGTTGTCATGGGATCTCTATTCAAGTTTGGATGTAATAGAAAAGCTCGAGTGGAGTAGCAACTGCAACGTTTTCTAGTGCTCAACATGGTCGCTGGCCCAAACGTCAAACTCAAAGTTGTCCCTATACACACACAGGCTAATGTATCTTCTTTAGCTTTTGTTTTCACCTTCTTTTTTTTTATCATATATATATGCGTTAATGTTTTTAGTCTCTATCTCTTGTACCAGAGAGAGTTTGAGGGGGGTAAATGTTACAAATATAAGTTTACGGCTAATATGTAAAAGCGAGGAAGCGCGTCTCTTAAAAGCAACTATGTATATGGTTTTAAAACCATTCTTCATTGCTTGCTACCTCTCAGTGCTCGTTCTTCCCCAACTTTCTACTCTGTCTTTTTAGGGTTGTGGGAACCTTTTTCATTGAGATTTTTGAGTAAGTTTTCCCTTTTTTTGTTGCTAAGATTTCGATTTTTGAGTAAAGTCACATTTCAGATGATTTTGTTCCTTCGTAACATTGACTTTCACGTCTTCCTTTCTGGGATGTGGATGTGAATTGAACGGTGTGTGAAAGCAATTTTACTTTATCTTTTCAGTAGAGTATTTCTACACAAATCATGGGTTTCTGCAAAAACCCTACCAAATGTACTCTTCTTACGATTTTTGTTGTTGTTATGGATTCTCGTTCTTGGCCCTAAATTTTTGGAATTGACGCTATTTTGTTCGGTAATTTCTAGTAAAGTTTTGCAGTTTTGGTGTTGTTGTAAACTGTTGGTTTGGGTGAAGAGGGGCTTGTTCGCTGCATTGGGTGTCTCGTTGTTGTTTCCACAAGAATTTTGCCCAAATTGATCTATCTGAAGATATTAGTTTCATACGGTGAGCTTTGGTTCTCTTAGATTTGTGTAGAGTCAAAATGCTAAGGTTTAATCCCTCTGTGAGTTAGCTTTTCATATGCACTTTGTATAGTAAAAACATGATCCTAAAAACTTCTCAAGTTAAGGCCCTTTAGATTGGAGGGGTGAAAAACTTGAATTATGTGTGAAATGTAAGAGTGTCATGTGGATTGAGATGATGCTTATGCCTATTTGGCATTAAATTTCAATTTGGGCTTTGTGATGCAGCTCTAGGGGTGTCAATTAGGGCCAAAGCCCGAGGCCCGGTCCGGCCCGGCCCTGAAAAACAGCGAGTTCGGGCCTAGAAATATAAGCCCGAAAAAAATCGGGCCTTTCGGGCTAAGCCCGTTCGGGCTAGTGTGTTTTTCGGGCTTAGCCCGATCGGGCTCGGGCTAGCCCGAAAAGCCCGGAATTTTACATAATAATTTGATATATTTTTTTATATATTTTTTTGTTGATCAAACCCTAATGAATTTGCTAATTGTGTTGTTTACTATAAATCTCAAAAATAAAAAGGTTTTCAATATTGAGCCGCAGACCTACTTTCAAGGAAACCATTGTCGTCTTTGTCTTTGAATACTGTAAGTCAGTTTTTTGTTACTAGTTACGTAAGTTGATTTATTATTCTAATCAATGAATCATGTAATCATGCATGCACGTATTCTTTAGGAATCATGAATAGGTGTGTGTATAGGTAACAAGTATTAATTTATTAAATAGAATAAGTGTGTGTGAGATAGAGATGGAGTCGATACTTCTCAGCCACAACTTCATATTTTTAATTCAATTCATTATATTCTGATTTGTTTTTACAGAAACCAATTCAAATGGATACGGAAGACTATGACGTTCACGATCTTGAATCAGATGAGTTTAGTGATGACGACACACCTTCTCCAACGGAGAAAAGGAAGAAGGGTGAAAAATATAGGCCAAAGAAACGACGTTTTTCTTCACCTGTCTGGAAGCATTTCGATCTTAATGGAAAGAACAGTGATGATCAAGAAACTGTAAAATGCAAGCACTGTCTTGCGATACTTGTGGTAGGAAAAAATCATGGAACATCAACTATGAAGCGCCATGTACTAGGATGTAAGAAAAGACCACGAAATGGTGATGTGAGGCAACAATTGTTTGGTGCAGAAGGGAAATTAGCAGCAAAAAAGATTGATCATTCTATTGTTCGTGAGTTGATAACACTGGTCATCATATGCCATGACTTGCCATTTTCTTTTGTTGAGTACCCACGGGTCAGAGAGCTATTGAAGTATTTGAATCCTGAGTATAAAACCATAAGTAGGAATACTGCGGTGGCTGACGTGCTTAAATTTCATGGGATTCGGAAAGAGCAGATGAAGCAGGAGCTAGCTAGAGTTGGTAATAGGATATGCTTGACGTGTGATGTGTGGAGATCAATCAGTATCGAAGGATATATATGTTTGACAGCTCACTATGTGGATGATAGCTGGAAGCTACAGAGTAAAATACTTTCGTTTTGTGCTATGCCTCCACCGCATTCAGGATTTGAGTTGGCTAAGAAGGTTCTTAGTTGTGTGGAAGATTGGGGAATAGAGAAAAAAATATTTTCTCTTACTCTTGACAATGCATCTTCTAATGATAACATGCAAAGCATACTCAAAGATCACCTCTCATCACGTCATGGTTTGCTATGTGATGGTGAATTCTTTCATATCAGATGTTCTGCACATATCCTTAACCTTATAGTGCAAGATGGTCTGAAATGTGTAGATGATGCTGTGCATAAGATCCGTGAGACAGTGAAATGGATTAAGTGGTCAGAAGGAAGAAAAAACATGTTTGAAGAATGTGTTAAAGATGTTGGTCTTGAGAATGGAGCTGGTTTGAAGATGGATGTTACCACCAGATGGAATTCTACCTATTTGATGCTTGGTAGTGCATTGAAGTATCAACGTGCTTTTTCCCTACTAGAAAGAGCTGATAGGAATTACAAGTATTGTCCCTCAAATGAGGAATGGGTTAGAGCAGAAAAGATACATGCTTTCTTACAACCATTCTACGATATCACCAAATTATTTTCAGGTACAAGTTATCATACACAGTATATATTTTACATATATTGTAAAATTAAATGTTTATTAAACATTTTTTGTCCTTTTTAGGTACAAGTTATCCTACATCAAACTTGTATCTTGCACAAATTTGGAAGATTGAGTGCTTGCTGAACACGTATTCAAAGGATGGAGATACTGTTTTGAAAAATATGGCAATTGAAATGAGGAAGAAATTTGATAAATACTGGGAAGAGAAGAATACCATTCTTGCGATCGGAGCCATTCTAGATCCGAGATTGAAACTAGAGATATTGACATATTGTTTTGATACTCTTGATCCATGTACTAGTCAGGCGAAGATTCAAGCTGTGAAGAAAAAGTTATACTTACTCTTTGATCAGTATAAGAGTTGCACTCCGAGTTCGACGAATGTGTCTTCTTCTTCACGTGAAACAGGGTTTGTTGCTAAAACCCAGTCTGTGGGACGCTTGAGTGGCTTTAGCGGCTTTAGCGTACGATTCTTTCTCTTTATATATTTACTTTTAGTTTAATTATTTGATTACATATTTATTAAATTTGGGTTCGATTATCATAGGATTTCAAAGCATATGAAAAACGTACTATCATAGAAGAAGGAAAGTCTAAATTGACTTTATACTTAGAAGACGATAGGTTGGAACTGACTTTTTATGAAGACATGGATGTTTTAGAATGGTGGAAGTGTCAGTCACAACGTTATGGTGAGTTAGCTCGTATGGCATGTGATGTTCTAAGCATTCCGATAACTACAGTGGCATCAGAGTCTACATTTAGTATAGGTGCGCATGTCTTGGATAAATATAGAAATCGTCTTTTACCAAGAAACGTTGAAGCACTGATTTGTACACGCACTTAGTTGGATGGGTTTACATTTCGTGATCCAGGTACCATTATCATTCATCCATACTTTCAATGACATCTTTATATGATTTATACATGTCAAAACTTAATATTTTTATTTTTATTTTATCTGTAGCTCTTGATGGTGATGAAGATTTAGAAGAAGATGAGGAGATTCTAATCTAAACTCTATTACCTAGATTTGAAGTGTTTTGATTTTATGTTTTATTTGGTAATACAATTTATTTAAATTTTATTTGTTTTTTTGTCAAACTTTTGCTTTTAAATTTAATTGGATTTGATATAATATATTTTAATTTAGATTTATTTTTATTTTTGTGTTTATAAGGAAAAGCCCGAAAAAGCCCGAAAAGCCCTAAAGCCCTGTCCGGGCCGGGCCGGGCTTTAGAATATAGGCCCGATTTTTTTTCGGGCCGGGCCGGGCCGGGCTCAAATATACGCGGGCTTTACGGGTTTCGGGCCGGGCCGGGCCGGGCCAGCCCGATTGACACCCCTATGCAGCTCTAGTTTCTTTTCTGTTTCTCCATCTTAGTTTAAGCTTCTTGTTAGTCAGTGATACTCCATTTGTGTTTAACTAAATTCAGGGTTTGCATCTCTTTCTGTTTAATTTCATAGAGTTGAAATATCTTTCCGGAAAGAACATTGTTGTTGATGTCAATGACTTCCACCGTCTCATTCGTGATACAGGCAGTAGAGCAAGCTGGTGGATTTTCTATTGATTGACCATGGGCGACAATAGGGAGAATCATTCAGTATCTCAAGAGAGTAAATCCAAGAAGCTTGAGAGTAAAAATCATTCAGGCGTCCCTAAGAGTGATCTTTGGACTGATGGGCTTATTTGCGCCTTTGAATTTATTCGAGGTGCAAAGAAGCATACTGATCCGAAGCCTGTTTACTTGAAGCGAGAAGATGGACCAACCAGAGTTACTTCCCCCGAGTTTAGTCATAACCCGTTTGTTGATTCCCCTGCAGTCGATGATTTAAGGTCAAGGTCGGTATCTTCTTTGGATTTTAAAGATGGCCATGTGCTTCCAACAGCACAAGTTGAGAGATATGAGGGAAGTCGTTGGGTACCTATTGGTTGGGCTAGAATATCTGAACTACTTCAAATGGTGCAAGTAAACGTGGAGTGGCCTAATTTGGAGTTAATGGATGAAGAAGAGGATGTCCCCGTTACAGATTTAGCGGCTCCGTTTTGGGAACGACCAGGCGGCCCCACATGGTGGTGCCATATGGCTGCTGGACACTCTTCTGTTGAGGCATGGCTCAGAAGTGCTACATGGTTGCATCCTGCGATTAGTCTTGCATTGAGGGATGAAAGTAAGCTAATAAGTGAACGGATGAGACACCTTCTTTACGAGGTATACACCTTGTTCCCAGTTTATATATGCAATTTGAGAGTCAGAATTCAGCCACATTTTTAATTTTAGGTAGCTTTGACTGATAGGCAGACTCGTTGAAGACACTGCTATTAAAATACTTCCACGTAGATCATAGTCGTTTTGTATAGGATTAAAGATGTGTTGTAGTCTCTTAGCATAGCAAATTTTTCATAGAGTGTTATTTGAGAATCTCAAATTGAGATTGCGTGTTACAGTTGAATCATCTCTGGTGTATTTTCTTGGACGTTGTTGTCTAACTTTTATTCCTGGTGTATTTCCTTAGGTTCCAGTGAGGGTTGCTGGAGGTTTATTGTTTGAGCTTTTAGGACAATCAGTTGGTGATCCAGTTATCAGTGAGGATGATGTTCCTGTTGTTTTTCGGGCTTGGCAAGCTAAAAACTTCCTGGTAACTGTGATGCACGTAAAAGGAAATGTATCAGACACCAATGTCCTTGGCGTCACTGAAGTAGAGGTTCGTTCACAAACTGTCAAAATAATCTACTTAATGAGATTCTTTTAACTTCATATAACACAGGCCTGTAATATGGACACTGACCTGCGTTAATTTTCCTTTTCCTTTTCCTTATAGGAGCTGCTTTATGCAGGAGGTTATAATGTACCAAGAACGGTTCATGAAGTCATAGCACACTTGGCTTGCCGTCTTTCTCGATGGGATGATAGGTGGCAACAGTTTTCTGGTTTAGCTTTTCTCTAATGAACGCTCGTCTAGTTTTACTGGACCAAAAAGACTTGAGTTCTAGTTAATTTTCTTGTTTTGTCTGGAAATTATCTAACAGGATCTTTTTGTTGTCCTTGATTGATGATAGGCTATTCCGTAAATCCATATTTGGTGCAGCTGATGAAATCGAACTGAAGTTTATGAACAGGTTCTTACAGATACATATCCGTTTGTTTGGATAGTACACAATATTCATGATTAACTAACAGAGACTATCTTTTCTTGTTATTAGGAGAAACCATGAGGATGTAAATCTCTTCAGTATCATTCTCAACCAAGAGATCAAAAAATTATCAAGACAGGTCATTTTCTCTTCATTGCAGTTACGCCTGTATTTGAATTAAATGAAAAATGACGGATGTTGTGTTTGAAAGGCCTTTGTTGATGTTATGACTGAGACTTGATGTTTGCGTGTGGGACAAACCGAACTATGGTCATGAACATGGAAGTCTTTGCTTTCTCATGGCAGGTCATCCGAGTGAAGTGGTCACTACACGCAAGAGAAGAGATTATCTTTGAGCTTGTCCAGCATCTGAGGGGACACATAGTTCGACAGTTGTTGGAAGGTTTGAGGAAGAACACAAGGGAAATGCTGGAGGAACAAGAAGCAGTCCGTGGACGTCTCTTCACAATTCAGGATGTCATGCAAAGCAGTGTCCGCGCTTGGTTACAGGTTTCTTCCTCCACCGAACAAAATGAACATGGTACAATCTTAGGATATATGGATTAATTTGGGTGAACTGTACTATCAGGACAAAAGCCTGAGAGTAAGCCATAACTTAGCCGTGTTTGGAGGATGTGGTCTTGTGCTTACCATAATAGTGGGACTGTTTGGTATAAACGTGGATGGTATCCCGGGTGCGCAGAACACGCCTTATGCGTTTGGTCTCTTCACTCTACTGATGGTTGTGATAGGAGCGGTTCTGATTGCTGTGGGTCTGATATACTTGGGGCTCAAAAAGCCCATCACAGAAGAACAAGTAAAAATTAGAAAGTTGGAGCTACAAGATCTGGTCAATGTGTTTCAACACGAAGCAGAGACTCATGCTCAAGTCCGGAGAAACAACCTCTCTCCTACTGCTGGAGATGTGTTTGATGCTGACTATATACTCATCCAGTAGTAAACAAACTCCAATCAGATTTTTCCTGTTAAATTTCTATGTGTGCCAACAACGTTTAGCCATATTTTTTCCTTGGAAATTGTATAAATAGATATCTGTTTGTATCTAGTGCAAGGTTTGACTTCGGAAGAGATTTTGGGTGAGAAATTAATATCTATGGGGTAAATGTTAGCAATCAAAAATTTACGGTTAAATTTGTAAAAACTGTAAACCAAAAGGGGGCGAATATGTAAAAACGATGAAGCGCGTGTTAAGAAAGCTACTCGTTTGGTTTTAAAGCATTTTCACCTTTGGAGCTACTCTGTGTTGGTTTTTGAGGTGATCGATTTTGGCATCCAGAGGAAAGAGACGAAGACTGCTCCGATGGTGAGATTTGGCATCTCGAAATTGTTACGCTTGTCTCAATTTTCCCCCAGTTTTTTCACTCTTATATATCTTTGGGGAACTCGAATATTTGTTAGGGTTTTGGGCACTTTTTTCTTCGAGATTATGCCGACATTTTTAATTTCGTTCCTTCGTAATAATGATTTTCACTTCTTCCTTTTTGGACTGGAACGTGAATTTGAACGGATTGTGTATGATTGGTTCTGCTCTGAATCGAAACATTGAATGAGATTCAATCTTTATCTCGAGAAAACAGAAATTATATGTCATGGGAAACATATTTGGTTAGCTTAGACACCTTTGAGATTTTTGTCTAGGATTTGAATCAGTAATGCTATCTGGGTTGATCTGTTTGAATTCCAGGTTGTCTGATAGTTGTGATTATCTGTTTGAATTTCAAGACATTTACACTCATCTCTGAGCTTTTCTTCCTCTGGATTCTACTCTTTAATGATTGATTTGTTTTTTCGTCAAATGATTCTTTTCCTTTTTCGGGGTTCTTGAGTTGTCATAGCGTTAGTCTTTGCTTTTGCTTTGATCTAATCGATGATGACAAATCGGTACCCCAGAAGCGACTCAGTCGATTTTTTTGTTGTTGTTTGTTTCATTTGATAGATTAGTTTTCAGCAATCATGGCACTTTATCATTTTAGCTGAAGATTTTGCAATTTTATGTTTACATATCTTCCCTTTTTACTTCCTTATGTGTAGGCTGATCCTGAACTAGAAGCTATTAGACAGAGGAGAATGCAAGAGCTGATGGCTCGACATGGCACGGTAGTTATTCACTTATGTTTGTTTTGTTTTTTTCAACAAACTAAAAAATTGCACTTTGTGGCTCATTGTGCACCAACCTATTTAGCAGGGGAAGCAGGGAAATCAGCAGAATCCAGATCAAGAGATAGCACAAGAAGATGCTAAAAGGTGTGTATCGTTGCCTATCAGTTGAAAATAAATTTGGTTTTTTTTTTTCAATTTGGAACTGTATTTTCAACTAACCTATTCTCTAATTGGAACATTCGTGTAGGGAAGCTGATGAACGTAGACAAATGATGCTTAGTCAAATATTGTCTTCCCAAGCCCGAGAGAGAAGTATGTCTCATCTAAGTGCTCATCTAGTTTCTCTTCCTTGTTTCTTCATGATGTCATCGATATGATGATCTTCCAAAGCTCGAGAGCGATACAATTAATATATCTCTTATGCTTTCTCTCTCTTCTTCTTTTTTCTATAGTTGCTCGAATTGCCCTGGTGAAACCTGAGAAAGCTAGAGGTGTAGAGGATGTTATTTTGAGGGCTGCTCAAATGGGACAGATAGTTGAGAAGGTAAGAATCCAGTCACGTTTCCATATCATAGTTCATAATTGTTCACATATCACCAGGTTTCTACTCAGTTTCGCTAAAACTGCGCGAATTATTACGATATCTAAGATTTATCGAAATACTCTTCGTTTTTTACAGGTTTCTGAGGAGCGGCTTATAACGCTGTTGGAACAAATAAACAGTCAAACTACCAAACAGACAAAAGTCACGGTACGGTCACACAATCCTCAAAAAACGCAAGTTATTAAAGCAAAAAGCCTTGCTCTTTAGTTTAACGATAGCATTGAGTGTAATTTATCTCGGATGCGTTTACAGATCCAGAGGCGCCGAGGGGTGGACGACGATTAGGAAGAAGAAGGTTATCCTGTGCTTTGTGTATCTATGGAGATCTCACAGTTGAGTTGGTGAGTTCGCTAAGATCTACTTAAATTGTTAATGTGAAATATGTTTATTGTGAGTGAATCTTTGATGATCTTCCAAATGCTTGGGATGAGATAAAAGTAATCTGAAACTGAAACTCTGCATTTTATATTTTTGGTATATCCTCTGTGAATCTCTTTCTCTATCTTCATCACCTCTCATTACCTTCTGTGATTTGAATATTATTAGAAAGAAAACTGATTCTGTTCTAATATCTATTTCCTCATATGCTCATGATTTGCTCAAGTCATTTGCTTCTTTTCCGACTAGTTTTATTTGAAATCTGTTTGATAATTATTAATCCATGCTCTGATCTTAAAATTTGAATGATTCAAATAAATATTTCAATTTTTCTTGGTGGTGAAGAAGGATTGAAGCTACTCCCATCTTTATGACACAAGAATCAAAGATCAAACGAATAACTAAAGCGATCATTTGTCAAATAAGTGACGACCTACTTCAACTGTATCATTATTTTATGATACGAAGTATGAACCCTTTCTGTTAATTAATATAAGGAAAAAGTATTGTGCATTGGGTATCTGTGACAATCAGTCAAAGTTTTAAGACTTTTGTTTTAATAATAAATAAACTAGATTTTAAACTTGCTCATCCGCGCAAAATAAGAAATGAAGAATTATAACTAATTTTAAATGTAGATTTAATATCTGTTTGGCAATAGGTTTAATATATGTTTGGTAATATGTTCAATTTTTGTTTTTAAACATCAGGGCTGTTTGGAAACAGATTCTAAAAATGTTTATGTTTTAATAATATATTAGGACTTGATATGCGTTAATTATAGCACGTGTGTAAAAATTTTTTAAAAAGAAATTGTTTTGAAATTTAAGAAAAATTAGTTTTATTTGAATTTTACAATATGGCTAACTAATGATTATAGATAAAGCTATCAATTCGTAATAATTTGTCAATTTAATCCGTTTTGCAGTGGACTAAAATATTATTCGGGCTAACCCTCAAAAACCTATAATCTTGAAAATATAACTCTAATAACCACCGTTTAAAGAATCTGGTTTTTGTGGTTAGTGCACGAACTCTTAAAAACAAAAAATCTTCAGTTACTTTTTATAAATTTAGTAAAATATTTTTCAACTTTTATTTTGATATATATTCAAATAAAATATAATAAATTATAGTAAAAATATAGTAGGATTTCGAATAGATTTTTTTTTTTGAATATATATGGATTGATTATTACTTTAAAATATATAGTATTAAAAATAATTAATAAATTAAATAATAAATAACTTCTTTAATGGCAACAAATACATTCTATATTCTCTTCAATAATTTTAAAAAATAATTATATTTTTTCTTATTTCAATTATTTTTTGTTATTTGTAATGGCATAATATGTAATAACTTACAAAATAAAGTTCATTTTCCTAAATAATAATATAGAGATAGATTAATTAATCATTATTATATATTTTCTTTTTAGGAGAAAAAATAAATTTGTTTTTGATTTTGTAACTAGGTCCACTTACAAAGATAAAAAAAAGTCTACGATCCATTTGAATAAAATACTTATATATATATATATATATATATATATATATATATATATATATATTTGTTTCTAGTTTTTAGAGCATCTCTAATGTATTATTCCATTTTTTACTCTAAAATGAAGTTGAATTTTATTTCAACTCTACTCTATTTTTTACTTCAAAATGGAGTAATGAATATGATTACTCCATATTTAGAAATGAAATAGAATGAAGTAGAGTTGAAGAATCTATTCCAAAATAGAGTTTGAAGTGAAAAATGGAGTGGAGTTGAAAATGCTCTTAGTATTAGTAGTTTGTTAAAAAAACAAAAATAGTTCAAAACCTTAAGTAAATAGATGAATGAAAATAAAATTGTGAATTTTGGTCCTCGAAAACAGTGAAGAAAAACTACATCACCTTACTAAGTACCATAGATCAATGCTCTTATTTTAGCTTTGACACTCAAAGTTGTTAGCTGTTACTTCAAATAATTAAAGAGAAAAATGACATTTTAACCAACATAGATAAAGTAAAAATGTTAGTCTTAGACTCAGTCCTCAAACAGATGAAGAAATAATTATGTAACTACTTGCCAAAATTATAATGCGCTCTTTGTTCATTTTGACACTCAAAGTTGTTAGTTGTTAGTTCAAGAATCAACGAGAAAGGAGTCATTGTGATGTATCCTCCTCTCAAAAAAAGTTTATTTTTGAAATAATATGCTTAGCTTCGAGTATTATTTTGAAAATAGAGTGGGGTTGGAGGAGATTTTGCTCTAAAATAGAGTTTAGAGTAAAAAATAGAATAGGGTTGGAGATGTCCTAGCGTGAATTCTTTGAAGTATTATTTTGGGCAGTGGTCCAGTTTATGTTAATCATTTTTTTTTAATACTAATCAAAATACAAAACGACAGCTTTCTGATTATCATTTTGTATTACAACTTCATGTCACATATATTTTGTTTGTTTTTTTCATATTTTTCACAATTTGCAACGTTACTAATTGTTAGAAGGGGATTTAGCACTCCCCCGGTTTAATCCGGTCCGAGTTTAAATCAGTCCAACTAGGCCTGGGCATTTTGGGAAGGGTAACCCGTCCCGTACTGTTCCCGTCCCAATTTTCCCGAATTTTTGGAAAAAAGAAAATTGTAATTTCCCGTTTGGGTCCGAAAATAATACTCAAATGGGTAAGGGAAATGGTAGGAAAGGGAGCGGGATTACCCGAACTTCCCATTGGGTAGTTACAAGAAGTGGAATTTTAGGGGTTTTGGACTTTTGGTTATTGGTTAATGCAAAAACAGAATTTTACATATTCTGATTTTAATTCAATCTTTTAACAATTTACAAACAAATGGGCCATAAACTTAATAAGCTCATATAATCTTTTTTTTGTCTTAGCCCACATAATCTAAAAACTAAACCTAATAATTGGTATATTATTCAGTTGGTATGTAATGATGTTCTTTTTTGTTATATGGAAAATGGTGATTCTCAGATTTTAATCAACTATAGAGATCTTGTTTTTAATATAAGATGTCAAAAGTATGAGTGGTTAACAAACAACAAATTTTAATAATCGAATTACACAAATCTTTACCCGTTCCTTACCCGATTTAATTTCACTTTGGGTATGTATTGGGTAGTATATTTTTCCCCCGAATTTCCCGTTTCCGTCCCTTATCCGTAATTTCTCGTTTCGTTATTTTATGGGAATAGTTTAATTATATCGAAATTTAGCTTTGTTGCTTGTCGAAGTTCAGAAGATACAAAAATCTCAAATGTACTATCAAATCGTTTTGAAATTTCTAAGAATGATCTCATACACTCTAACTCTGCTTGTATGTTCTTGTGCTTCATTTGTTTGTTAACAAGAACCTGAGTCAGATGACCAATTCACCCATTTGTCTTAAACAAAAACCAATAACCATTCAGCAATTTCTGTTTTGTCCCAATCGACTTGTACCAGAACTAATTTCCCTTGGTTAAGCTATAACTTTCCGAAATTAATCTAAACCTATTACCAAATCAGAGTCGAGTTCATGTAGAATAGCTTCGAAATAAATTTATCTTTTCACACAAGTATTGCAGAATTGATCTTGTGGATCGATTTGAGAAGCTATTAGGTACGATCATTATTCCGATTAAAGAATGCAAGTCTAAATTGATTTGAAATAATAGCTAAACAACATTTCCTCCGTTTTTAATAGAAAGTTTTGTTTTGTTAAATAAAACTTAAAATCTAAGAATATATGTTTGTTTAACAAATATCGATGTTTTGCATAACATTTCCGAAGTTATCCACATTATTAGTTAAAGTTATAATAAACAAAACAACCAAAAGTTAAATATTTAGCAGTGTTGAATCATCACCAATAGTTATGTTAGAATGTTATACACTGAAAATGGAGTTGATTCAACACTAGCATATATATAAAGTTTCTCATTAACCAATTGATTTTAAGTTGAATTATTAAAGTTCATAATCTAACAAATAAAAGTATATTAAGTTTATGCAAAACAAATAAATAATATGCATGATAAGTGTTAAACATCTGATAGTGTATGTGTATAATAAAACATATAATTATCAACAATACACTATCAGTATAAAATAATTGAAAACATTTAATTGTTATGTTTCTAAAATATATATACTCTGATAGTGGTGAGTAGATACATTATTACATACACAACACTCACTCATCGTTCGACTATAGATCAGTCAATAACTCGTTATCATTAGATAAACCATATCATTTGAGTGGACTATATATATAATTAAAAAAAAAAAACAATAACATAACAGTTTAAGCAGAGTGTGTGCTACGATCCGTACTATAATTTTAAACACCAAGAATTGTTCTTCTATAGAAAAAGTCATTACACTACAAGAAAACAGCCGATTTCCGACGGCTATATTGGTCGGAAAACCGTCGGAAAATGGTTTTCCCGACCAATTTCCGACCGATTTGGCTCGTCGGGACTATTGCGTCGGAAATCAATATTGGTCGGAAATTGGTCTGGAATTTCCGACAGATTACCGACCATTATTTTCCCGACCAATTACCGACGTTATAAAGCGTCGGGTAATACCCGACGAGTTACCGACAATAGTCCGACTAACTTATTTCCGACCAAATACCGACCATACTTTTTTCCGACCAAACACCGACCATCCGCATACCCGACGGTTTCCGACCATATTCCGACCAACCTAAATTCCGACCAAATTCCGATTAACCTAAATTCCGACCAAATTCCGACCACCCTAAATTCTGACCAAATTCCGACCAACCTAAATCCCGACCAAATTCCGACCAACTTGAAATACAGTAATTCGAAATTATTTTGAAAATTTTTGAATTTTGATTAATTAATTTAACTTAATTTAATTAATTCGAAAATGAAAATTAAAATTAATATTAAACATTAAAGTATTCTAAAATAAAATAGTTTTGAAAATAAAATAACAGAAAGTGTTTTTAAAACATTAAACATATTAAACATTTGCGGATCCCGATCCCGTTCCCGTGAAATCCGGGAACTTCGCTCTCATCCAAGCCGACATGCTAGCGATATCCGTCCTCGACATGCTAGATGTGGATCAAGCCGGATGTGCAAGTCTCGGCCCGGTTGTTGGACTAACTCCTCGATGGTGAGGACTCGAGGAGCTTGACTCTTCGACTCCGGGATAGTCGATCCAGCGGGACTTGGTGGTTGTGTGCCTCGACTCGAACGACCGCTATGTCTAGGTGGTTGCATCTCTAGAGGCGAACCACCGAGATGCATGTTCGCGAAACCCTCGTACTTCCTACAAAAAAACGCAAACTTAGTTAGATATTAAACGCAAACGCAAACTATAAATAAAACGAGAAAAAATACCAAAACCGGAAAATATTCACAAAAAGGCGAAAAATACCTAAAACCGGAAAATATTCACAAAAAATACCAAAAACCACAAACTATTCACAAAAACGCAAAAATACCAAAAACCGGAAAAAATTACAAAAAACAATATATATTTCAAAAACCCCGAAAAAGTTATGAAAATTCTCGAAACGGTTTTTATAAAAATAATAAAAATTCATAAAACGTTTTTTATGCAAAAAACGAATAAATTATTCTTTTCAAACGTTTTAAATAACAAAGAAAAAATTATTCTTTTCAAAAAATGCTAAAAACGATTTTTATAAAATTTTAAAAATATATTTTTGGTTTTTTAAATCTAAAAACGATTTTTTCATATGTTTAATAATGAAACTAAAAAAAAATCTTATGAAAATTATAAAATTAATCAAGTTTTATATAACTATTCAAAACAAAAATTAAAATTAAACAAATCTAACAAAACATAAACAAATCTAACCTAAACTCAAATCTCAACTCAAATCTAACAACAAATCTAACCACAAATCTAACTACAAATCTCACAAAACCAACAAATCCTAACAACTAACATCCTTATGCATGGCTTACATGGTGATAGATGAAGGAGGCGGCGGAGGAGGACAGAATTCTCCGGCGGATGGCGGCTCCGGCAGCTCCGTGAAGACCTAATTTACAAAAAAAAAACATTACCTTGAGTACAAGAGAAGAGAGGAAGAGAAGAGGAGAGGAGAAGTGGAAGAAAAGAGGAAGAGAAGGGGGAGAGAAGACTTACCGTGACAAGAGAACGGCGGCGGTGAGAGCAGACGGCGGAGGGAGAATCGCCGGAGAGAGAGAGACGAAGAGAAGAGACGAAGAGAAGAGAAGTGAGGAAGAAGAAGAAAAATCTGGGTTTTAGATCTATTTATTTCAGACCAACCCATACGGTCGGAAATCGGTCGGTTTATGAAAAAAAATAAACCGCTTCACTTTTCATTTCGCGGTAAGGTTTCCCGGGTTTTTTTTGGGGTTGGTCGGAAATTGGTCGGTAATTCTTTAAAATTTCCGACCAATTTCCGACCATATAGGGTTTATAGTGTATAAATGCTAACTGTTTATAAATCCAACATAAAACTTTGAAATTTATAAAAATTAGTATTTCCGACCAATTTCCGACCATTTATTTATATTGGTCGGATATTGGTCGGAAATTCCTAAGCTTTTCCGACTAAATTCCGACCATATAGGGTTTAGGGTTTAAAATTCTAAACACTTAGCATTTGAAATTCTAAACACTAACCCCTATTTTAAATTTACAAAAAATTGTAAAAACTTTGCATTTTTTTCGATTGGGTGTTGGATTTATAAACACTTAGCATTTTTTTCTAAAATGCTCATATCGGTCGAAAATTGGTCGGTAATTCCTTGGAAATTCCGACCAATTTCTGACCAAATAGGGTTTAGGGTTTATTAATGCTAAGTGTTTATAAATCCAACATTTAACTTTGAAATTTATAAAAATTAGTATTTCATATGGGGTTTAGGGTTTATAAATCCAACATAAAACTTTAGAATTTCCTTGTAATTTCCGACCAATTTCCAACCATTTATTCACATTGGTCGGAAATTGGTCGGAAATTCCTAGAATTACCGACCAATTTCCGACCATATATGGTTTGGGGTTTAAAATTCTTAATTTACAAACTGTATACTGTTTAAAAAACATGTAAACATCTTATGTCTTACAAATATATGACAAAATAAATATTTAATAGAGTATATGATGTTTTTATAAATTGAAAGTAAATTGAGTTAAACCTTTCATAATGAAACATTGACCTTATACTTATACTTTTCGGTTTCTTATACGGTTTTTAATATATGTCCGTAAATAGTGATACTTAAGATATATGGACATTGTATTTTTCAAAAGATCATATCTAACCATAGCAAACATAGCCCAAATCAAAATTTTCCCGTTTGAGGTTTCGAAACCTCAAATGGTCGGAAATTGGTCGGAAATACTGAAAGTATTCCGACCAATTTCCGACCATATATGAAGATTTTCCGAAAAATGCTGATATGTGTCCACTAAATCGGCGATAACTCCTGGAATATTAATAGGAATGAGCTGAAACCACTCTCATTGGAAAGATAACTCAATTTCCAATCTGTCTGCAGGATTTGAGATTAAACTGGGCAAGGGAAGATTTCCATCCGATATGATCTTTAAGATGATTCGGATTGGCTCTGCATTTTCCAACTATGACATATCTTCAATAAATCAACCGTATCTCCTGAACCGCTGATCGGAATGACATGAATCTACTCGATTTGGAAAGCTAACTCAATTGCGCATGACTTTCATCAAGAGTTTCCAAGCTAAATCCATCGGGAAGGCTTTCGTCTGACTCGTTTTATAAATCCCGTCGGAAAATGGTCGGGATTTCCGACCAATTTCCGACCATGTATGAAGATTTTCCGAAAAATGCTGATATGTGTCCACTAAATCGGCGATAACTCCTGGAATATTAATAGGAATGAGCTGAAACCACTCTCATTGGAAAGATAACTCAATTTCCAATCTGTCTACAGGATTTGAGATTAAACTGGGCACGGGAAGATTTCCATCCGATATGATCTTTAAGATGCTTTGGATTGGCTCTGCATTTTCCAACTATGACATGTCTTCAATAAATCAACCGTATCTCCTGAACCGCTGATCGGAATGACATGAATCTACTCGATTTGGAAAGCTAACTCAATTGCGCATGACTTTCATCAAGAGCTTCCAAGCTAAATCCATCGGGAAGGCTTTCGTCTGACTCGTTGTATAAATCCCGTCGGAAAATGGTCGGGATTTCCGACCAATTTTCGACCATGTATGAAGATTTTCCGAAAAATGCTGATATGTGTCCACTAAATCGGCGATAACTCCTGGAATATTACTAGGAAAGAGCTGAAACCACTCTCATTGGAAAGATAACTCAATTTCCAATCTGTCTGCAGGATTTGAGATTAAACTGGGCAGGGAAGATTTCCATCCGATATGATCTTTAAGATGATTCGGATTGGCTCTGCATTTTCCGACAGTGACATATCTTCAATAAATCTCCCGTATCTCCTGAACCGCTGATCGTAATGACATGAATCTACTTGAGTTGGAAAGCTAACTCAATTTCGCATGACTTTCATCAAGAGCTTCCAAGCTAAATCCATCGGGAAGGCTTTCGTTTGACTCGTTTTATAATCCCTGTCGGAAATTGGTCGGGATTTTCGACCAAATTCCGACCGTATATGAAGATTTTCCGAAAAATGCTCAATCCCGTCGGAAAATGGTCGGGATTTCCGACCAAATCCCGACCATATATGAAAAATGCTAAGTATAAAATGCTAAGTGTATAAACACTTAAAATTAACAATTTATACCACACAAATTTATAAACACTTAGAAATTTTCGAAATATAAGTATTTCATACCATAAATCATAATTGGTTGGAATTTGGTCGGAAATTTCCGACCAAATTCCGACCATATAGGGTTTAGGGTATGAAATCCTAAATTTAAAAACCATATAGGGTTTAAGAAACTTCTACTAATCTTATTTAATAACAACTAACTTAATATGTAAACATAAAATGGATCATATGACGATTTATATGAATCGATTCGAGAACGAGTGTAACCTTTCATAACGATACATATAACTTATATTCACACTTATCGGTTTCTTGTCGAGTTTTGATTAAAAGCTTAAAAAGAATGATTATTAAGATATTTTAACATTGAATTCTTTCAATATATCATATCTAACCTTAGTAATCATAAACGTAATCAAATTTTTATCATTTGAGGTTTTAAAACCACAAATGGTCGGGAATTCGTCGGGAATTTCCGACCCATTACCGACGGGGTGAGAACACATGTTTTAAATGTATAGCAACACGTTTATTTTATGTTTGTAAAAAATATTAAATCGGAAATTCTGACCGATTTCCGACCATATATGACCGGTCTCTATATCGTCAGAAATCGGTCGGGAATTCTCGACCAATTTCCGACGGGACAAAAATGGTCGAGAATTTCCGACCGGTTTCCGACCGGGTTTATTCCATCGGTATTTAGTTGGAAAACGGTCGGAAATTTCCGACCATTTTTTTTTGGTCGGAATTCCGGTCGGGAATCGCTTTGTTTTCTTGTAGGGTTAGTGGAGTGGATGTTGAACTTGCAATCTCTAATACACTTGAGGCTAAACGTTGACTTTGACTTTTGAATTTGCCAGTCATTAATTGATATGGCTTTTCCATTTCCTAATATATTTTTCTTGTCGGGTAGTTTTTGTCTTCGCTGTATTCATATTTATCTCATATAGTAAAGAGAATGAACGTAACACTACCCAATTTTGTATGATGCGTGTATACGTACAAAATTGATTTGATTGACTATTATATCATAAAACATAAATATATATATATAATTTTTCTTTTGAGATATGAAAATGGTTTATCTAAAAATGATTTCCAATCTTGAGATATGAAAGATCAAATCAACAAAAAAAAATATTCAAACTTTTTAGAATAGCTAAGACGCCATCCAATAAAAATGGTTACAAAGGTCTAAATGTTGTAATAACTTTTTTTTTTTGGTGTGCAAAGCGTTGTAATAAATATAACTCATTTTGAAAATAATAATAATGATATACGTTACCATCGTGCTGATAAAAGAAAAATGTTCAAAAAAAAAATAATTACGTTCAATTTTTTAAGTGATTTTTCATTTTTCTTAAAGAAATTAAGAATACGTAAATATACTTAACGGAAATATGAATTGCGAATGGTTAAATAACTAAATATTTTTAAAATTAATCTTATCTCATTTATTGCCATTTACCAATTAACACACCAAAACACCATACCTGCTCTGAATATGACTTAACGACGTCGAGGACTTCTAAATCTTTTTTTCCCTCTCCATTTAAACAAACTAAAATAAATAGAAAAGAAAACTTTCATAACTTAATTAGTGTCACACTCAGCTTAAAAATAGAATTGACAGGAGTAGTTCAAAGTGATACTTTCATTCCTTTGTTATTTTATTTAAACTATGGCAATTGTCCAAAATAACATATTTTAAAATTTTTATTCTAAATTTAGTACTACTATTTAAAATTAAAAATAATAGTAAAAATTTAATATTAAAATAACGTAAAATCCTTTTTTAATAGGGAAAAACTAAACCCTAAATAATAAATAATGAACTCAAACATAATATTTTAATTTTATTTTGAATTTATTTTGAATTAAAATGTATTTTTACATAATTATTTGTGCTATTTTCAGAATTTTAAATTTAGTATGCTAGATTTGAAATAAAAAAATAATGTTTGTGCTATTTTAAGGTATTTTTTTGAGCTATTCTAATTGTATAGTTTTGAGTTTTGACTATAGAGCTTTCCATCTAATTGTGAAAATAAAGGTATTATTCACCTAATATTCCCCCCCCCCCTAACCAATAAGCACGACATACAGACTAGAAGTCTAGAAAATTAGTTATGGTAAGGAACTGATTAATATAAACTTATCAGATTAAGTGATGAGTTTGATAGATTGGTTTTTCGTTATTATTAAATAGTAAATACACATGTTTGCTCACTCCAGCATTTAGAAAAAATAAATTTATATTTAATGAAATTCGATTAAATTCTTTTTGAGATAGCAAAATTTGGTTACAAATCAAAGTATCCAAAAACACACCGTAATTTATAGGTTCAAAAATAATTATTTATAATAAGCAACATTTCTTTTTTTTTTTCTCAATAGAACTAACAAGACAGTTTACACTATTTTGGTAGTCACAAAATAAATAAATAATTGTAAATATATGCTACTATTGAACTAGCAAATAAAACAAAAAACACTACCAAACTAAAAATTTGGTAGGTAAATGTCAAAGAAAAAGTAACAACTGTGCGGCTGTGCATCCTTTTATTTGTACAAGTGTCTCCATACTTAGCCTATCAATTAATCTCATAAAATCTACAATGAATTATAAATCTAATAAATATGTTTTACAAATTTTCTATTTAAACTAAAAATAACACATCTAGACGTTGCCACGTTGCCACGTTGCCACGTTGCCACGTTGGTGATGGTAGAACTTTTCGGTTTTATCATAATCAAGTAATCAACAAAATTAATTAGCAATGCTACACAAAATTACATTACCTTAGCATTTGAAAACCATTGCGTAGCTTTTATGCTCGAAACTTTGATTTATATACTCCATATGCAAATGGGCAGCTAATACTGTGTGGAATTACGGTGTGTATTAGTTTAAGCCAATGTTCAAAAAATCGCTAGGCGCTAGTCGGGCGGTCGGGTTCCGTCTAGCGCCTAGCTCAAAAATCAGCGATTAATCAATGATTAATCAGTGATTAGTTTTTAATATTATTTTATTTTATTTATATTAAAAATTAATATATAATGTTAAATATGCATTATTATGTGGAGAAATATGTATTAATAATACTAATATATTGTATTTTCATATTATTTTATTTAATTTATATTGAAAATTAAATATATAATATTAAATATAATTATAAAATTGAAATGGATTCAAATTCAACAAAAACTCAATATTTAAAATTATATATTAATTTTTTAATATAAATTAAATAAAATAATCAGTGATTAATCGTCGATTTTTTTTAAAAACGTTGATTTTTGTTAAAAAGTGGTTGACCATTGAATTATCTGCACAAGCACTAATCGGAACGATGAGTCTCCGACTTACGACTAGACAGCCGCCTAAATGGCTAAACGGCCGTTTTTTAGAACATGGTTTAAGCTAATAGCATCCTCGTGACAAAATGAAAAGCGAATTCCAATAGATAATGTTGTTGACCCATTCTTAAGGTTAGGACAGTTTTGGTAAAACATTTTTTTGGTTTTTGGTTTAAGGTTAGTTGTTCAGGAAAGAAAAAAAACAATATAGCGAGCAAAAATTCAGATAAACCATGTTAAATTTATGTTAATTTATGTTTTAAATTTTTAAACCGTTCTAAATATTTATAATGTTAAAAAAAGAAGTATTTATATTGTTTACTAAGACAAATATTTGGATTCTAAACATAAATCAAATATATTTAAATACGTGATTAATTAATTTGAACTAAACCAAACTAATATACTCGCTTGATGACTGATTTTTTTGTTTGATTTTTTTTTTTTAGCCGAAGACTAAAACCAAACAGAACAAAAGTCAATAAAATTAGATTAATTACCAAACATAAACCATATTAAAAGATAATTTATTTTATAAACTAAAGATGTATAAATTAAAATCTAAACCTTGATATATACTCCCTCTCAGAGGTGTGCCTACGTTAATAGAGGTCGGAGGTGATTAAAAAATGCTCAAATTTATATGAAATTAAAACCTTTTATGTTAATAAACTTGTTTAATTAGCTATTTTGTAAAAGAACGTTTAATTATAGATTTATTTTTATAGATTTTTAATAAATGACATAGGGCTTGGGTCATCAATGACAAGAAAATGGAAAGGAAGAGCACGTGACATGCACGACTTTGCTGACCCAAACGGTCAAAGACGGTGCCATTTTCCTCCACGTCTCTTCTTGATCACATTTTTATGTTTTTTCTGGGAAAAAATCTTAAAAATACACGAACTCTATAAAATCTGGACATTTAATACACGAATTATTTTGACACCTAAAAAAATATACAGACTAACATTGACATCCATTTTAATACTCAAACTATTAATCATTACTCTTTAAATACTCAAACTCTGAAATCTCATGTATTTTACACATTTTATATTATGAAAACCCAATTTTACTCTTTCATATATTCCAAATTAGATTTATTTTATCATAAAAAACAAATTTAACAATTTATAAATCAAACAAATAAAAACGAAGACAAAAATTGACAAAAAAAAAACGAAGACAAAAACAAGAAAATAAAAACAAAAAAGCTTGCTAACTCTCTTCTTCTCCATGAGACTCTCGATCGATCTCACCAATAATGGACGACGATTCCGGCACTTCTTCGTTCCCACCCATTCACTCTGACATCATCTTCTCATTCCCGCCGCCTGATTCGGAATCGCCGTCGCCTTCTATTCGTCTCTCATCGCATCCTTCAACTTGGTCTTCTCCGGCGGCGTCGCAATCGTCTTCTCTCTCGTGGTCTCTTCCAAACGACGATGATTTCTTTCTCATCTCTCTCCGCGTCCTCTCTATCCCATCTCCGATTCTTCGCCTCCCTCTCCAATGGCCTCTTCTTCCATGGAATCTCTTCCCCAACTGCAAAACCAGTCATCTCCCGCAAAAATACTCCTCGGAAAATACGAAATCGGTCGCCGACTAAGCAGTGGAAGCTTTGCGAAAGTCCATTTGGCTCGTTCGATCGATATCGATGAGCTCGTAGCTATTAGGATCATTGAGAAGAAAAGAACCATTGAATCCGACATGGAACCAAAGATAATTCGTGAGATTGATACGATGCGTCTGATTCTCAACCAGATTTCAGATTTGTAATCCTCATATCCTGTGATTATCTAATTCGCGTCAATTCTCAACTAGTTTTTCAGATTTGGGTATCCGATTCTCTTCCTATTTGTTTAATTCTCTGATTAATTTTATCCCTGGCCAGACGAATTATCCTTGGTTCCATGTTCCATGTTCCATGTTCCATGTCGTCTCCGTCATCATCCTCAAGATCCATGAAGTTATGGCAACCAAATCGAAGATCTATCTCGTCATTATCCATGAGAACGATTTTGTTTTTATTTTTTATTTGTTTTATTTATAAATTGTTAAATTTGTTTATTTATGATAAAATAAATCTAATTTGGAATATATGAAAGGGTAAAATTGGGTTTTCGAAAAATAAAATGTGTAAAATATATGAGATTTAAGAGTTTGAGTATTTAAAGATGAATGATTAATAATTTGAGTATTAAAATGGATGCAAATGTTAGTCTATGTATTTTTTTGGGTGTAAAAATAGTTTGTGTATTAAACGTCCAGATTTTGTTGAGTTCGTGTATTTTTAAGCTTTTTCCCCTTTTTTTTTTGACCAAAAGCTTTCATATTTAATACAAATTACAAGTCTTTAAAAACTATATTATTTTATGAGCTTAACCCGGTACATCGACAAATTAACCAGTAAATAAAATCTATATTAAACCAGAAAACGAAATTAATTTGAGTCTAAGGTTCAAACCATGGAAGTAAAACACAAACCAAAATCTTAACATTTAGACCCAAAAAAAAAAAAACACAAACCAACAACAAAGAATCACCGAATAAATTTCTCGACGATTGAAAATAACAATTTTGAACAGACTATATGTCACAGATTTAAAGTTCTTGCCGAGAACCATAGTTGGAGCATCTTCAAAAAAAGAGTTGGATTAACATCTCTGTAACTGGCTATTCAATTACGGACAAATAGATCAATTGAAGAAAAGAACATAACTAAGAATCAAAAAATATTTCGTTGAAGTTACAAATATACTTTCTATCTTATTTTTATCTACTGTTACATATCATTACAAGAAAAATAATTTATATCTAGTCATTTGTTTTACTGTGTATTAGAATACTGGTTGCAATAAGTTTTCTCTAGTATCATCTTTATTTATTTATTTTTTATCTTTTCCCTATATTTTTATCTTTACCGTATTTGGTATATTTGTTTCTTTTAAATATGATATGATAAGATTCTTTTTCTACGTCTCAGGATAAGTCTAGACACTTATCTTATTGAAGTATATATTCAGCTAAAGAAAGTGAAGTTATTGCTTTGAAGGATGTTGACTGTTCACAAAACAAGTGGTCTTCGTTGACTTTGAATCAACACCAATAATGTAGCTCCAAAGTATGGAGTATATATATATATATATCTCAAAAAAAGTAAGGAGTATATATATTAAACAAAAAAAAAAGAAATTATAGTTAGTTTTTTTGTGGAGGTTATTTGAAGAGAAATAAACCAAAAGTTTATAAGAAAAAGGGTTCTAGAGAGAGGCAAAACGGAGACTTAAGTTAATTTACTTGATTTGTATTAATAATATTCGTTATGATTCCCCAAGAAAGATTTCTTTTCACGAGTGCAAAGATGTTGGAAGTAGATGTATAATGTCTACATTGCTTTATATATCGTTTGACCTCTATTTTATCGTTATTTTTAATATTCCTTAGCAGGATTTACCTAAATAATCCTTTGAAACAACTAATCATATTGCATTCACATAGACCACAATTTCTGATATTTTCTAATGTATGTTTAGAAGATAAAAAAAAAACAAAATTAGCTAACTAAAAGCATTATTATTATTACTGTAATAATTTTATCCTTGCATGGACAATGTGTGTGATTTTTGTATTTATTGATCTTATATCTTAATTTCGTTTATTTTTTAAAGAACGAAATATTCTATTCATTTAAAAAATAAAAGTATCGTAAATAAATTCATTTTATGGATTCATAAAGTTACAAATTGATATTTTTTTTTGTGGGGCAAGGCATAGTGTGGTAGATAGGAATATAATAGAGAGAAAAATAGTTAAATGTTTCCTTTATAGAAACCACTTTTTGTTCAATACTCTAGCTGATTAATTTCAAGTTGAAATTGTCAAAACCTATCTTTTTCACACATATAAAGATATTGTTAACAATAATATACACATTAAAGTCTTCAACTCTTATAACCCTTTCAAACTTTCCAATTTCTACCTCTTGATTTTTTTTTTCAAATTAGTTTATAATTCATTAGAATAAGCCACGCGTATACGTGGAGTTTAAAATTTAAATTTTATAACTCGTGAAAAAAAATCTAAAAAACGAAAAAGTGAAATCACCTATAAAAATAAATAAAATAAGATTGAGAACGTCGATACGAAATCACTTACCGATAAAAAAACATACAAAAGTAACAATTATTTATTGAATATTTTATTTTATTTTATATTATATGGTTTCCAATTAAATTTTGTCACATGTATCTAAATATTTAGTTTTTCTTATTCATATTTTAATTATGTTTATTAAAAAAAATATTTTTATTAACTCTGTATTTTATGATAATTTAAAATTTCTTATTCTTTATTTTTGTTTAGTACATTTACCTTTCAAGATTAGAAATCAATTTTATTTTTTATTTTATTTTCTATTATACGATTTCCAATTAAATTTTATCATATATTTCCAAATATTTAGTTTCTCTATTTCTATTTGAATTATGTTATTATTATTTTATTTTTATTAACTCTACTTTTATGATAAATATTTTTAAAAAAATATTTTTATTTTTGTTTAATAACTTTACATTTTAGGATTATGAATCAATTATAAATTTATCTGAATTTTTAGCTTTTACATTTTTCTACTAACTTTGGATTTTAAGATAAATTTACATTTTTTCGTTTTTGTTTAGTAAATTTACCTTGTAGGATTAGTAATTCATTAAAAAAAATTTCAACTATGTTATTATTATTTTATGTTTATTAAATCTGTATTTTATGATAAATAAATAAATAAATAAATATATATATATTTAGTAACTTTATCTATTAGGATAAAAAATCAATTATAATTTTTTCTTAATTTTTAGTTTTTCTTTTTTTCTATTAATTTTAGATTTTAGGATGTTTTTTTTTAATAGTAATTTTACCTTTTATGATTAGTAAGTCATTTAGGGGTGTCAAATTGGTTGATCCAAACCAAACCAATCCATTAACTCATTAACTCATTACTAAATGAGTTATGGTTTTATCCAACTCATTAAGCAAATGGTTTGGATCAAACCATTAACTCATTATGTAATGAGTTAATGGTTTTAATGAGTTTAACCATTAAATATTGAATTCAACTTGCTTTCTTTCGTTTGCTTTCTTTCGTACCTGAGGGTGAATCCAAGCTTTGACTTCATTCATCTTCTTCTTCCATGGGATCTAACACATGATCCGCTCGAATAATAACCATCTCGCCATTATCTACAATTCATAGGAAAAATTTAGTAAGCATATAAATCAAGAAAAGGCTTTACTTTTGCTAAACAATTGTATCATACCTTCATCATTAAGCTTGTAACCATGTATCCAAGATCGAGTACACAATAATGCTTGGACATTACTAGGAAGAAGACGAGTCATGTATTTGTTGATCAGATGAGATATGATACTGAAAGAAGACTCGGAAGCGACAGTGGTGATGGGTATACTTAATACATCCATCGCCATGTATGTTAATGCGCCAAAGCGATGACTGTTCTCCTTCCAGTAATGCAGAACATTCAAATCCGGATGATTCTTCATCTCCAATTTTGGATCTTCTAAATACATATCTAAAGCTGACTTTCCTTGTTCCATATAATCTGTACCATCATCTAAATCGAACATATCCTGTATCATTTGAAACTTATGCTAATCTGTTACAATGTTATAAGACATATCTCACTAGATTTGTTTCTTAATCTATAAGACATATCTCACCGGAACTCTCAGAAAGCACTAACAATTTGTATGCATACTCAGAAAGCTAACTATTAATTCTCAGACCTAAAACATAACAAACTCCCCAACATCTTATAGTCTAAAGCAATTCTATTGACTTTTTAATCAACTGAAAAACACTGAAAGTTGGATATTTGCTCTCGCTACTATCAAGAATCTGAGTTACTGATGCTAACAAGATATGCTACTGAATGCAAAAGAACTCAAACTGAAAATGCAAAAGGCAAAGATGAAAAGGAAAAAGAAGCAAGTGAAGTTTTCTGATCAAGTATTAACTTACATCTTGCACGCCTAAGTTGCCTCTTCCTTGTCCAGGAACACGAGAATTTGCAGAGCTCACAACTGGAGTGAGATGATACTTTTTCCTATATTCTTCAAAGAGCTTATAAAGCTGACTCTTAAGGTGTTGTATCTTTTCTTCTGAAGTACATGGATCAAGCTCATTATAAAAGCGTTTCAAAAGTCTGAATTTCATCCTCGGATCCATGACAGCTCCCATTGCAAGAATAACACTATACTGCTCCCAATATTTATCAAACTTCAGCCTCATCTCAAAAACCATTTCTCGAATGATAAGGTCATCGCTGTCTCTATTCACTTCCAACACACACTGAATCTTTCAAACATGCCCAAAGTACAAGTTAGATGTCGAATAACTTCTTCCGGACATCAGAGTGGTGATACTATAAAAGGGCTCCAAAATCTGATGGATGATTCTTGCTCTCTTCCATTCTAGACTCGAAGGACAAAACTTGTAGTTTTTATCAACCACTTTAAACCTGTTTAAAGCTCGTGCACACTTCAAAGCCTTATCAAGCATTACATAAGTCGAATTCCATCTGTGTTGCACATCTAAAGACAAGACAACTTCACCATCTCCTTCTATACATTATGCGAGTGCGATCCTTCTAGACATTGAAGCTTTAACATATTTCACAGTGTCTCTAATCTTAGCCAATGCATCACTAATAACTTCTAAACCATCTTGAATAATGAGATTAAGTATGTGTGCACAACATCGAATATGGAAGAACTCTCCTTTGCATAACAAATTATCGTCCAAATTCAGGCGATCTCTCAATATATCTTGCATACAATCATTAGTTCTCGCATTATCCAGAGTCAAACTAAACACCTTTTTCTCTATGCCCCATTCCTTTAAACATTCATGGACTTTACTAGCTAAAACATCAGCAGTATGTGGAGGAAGCAAATCACAGAACGATAAAATCTTGCTAAGTAATATCCACTTATCATCAACATAGTGTGCTGTCAAGACTATGTATCCATCTCCATGGAGTGAAGACCAACAATCAGAAGTTAAGCATATCCTACTAGGAATCTTTAATAACTCAGCGTTCAATTTCAGTTTTTCCTTCTCCCAAGTTTTAACCACATCTTTTGCAGCAGTGTTTCTAGTATAAAACTTATAATCCTGATTCAAGTATCTAAGGTAATCCCTAAGCTCCTCATATTCAACAGCAAGAAAAGGAAGATTATGTCGAATTATCACTCGGCTGAACTTCTCCCTAGCAACTTTATCATCATACATCACTAGCCTTTCTTTAACATTCAAACCCAAATAGCATTTCTTTTAATGCTGTCTCAGATTATATGTTCCACTGTTTTGCAACCACAAATAACTTTTTGGGCATTTCTTACAATATGCCCTTTGTTCACCATGATCATCTGTTCCTACACTAAAATACTTCCACATATCTGATCGCTTACTTCTTTTAGCAGGACGAGAAGAACTTACAAGCGTTCCAATGGCTTATGATTGTGTTCTACATTGTGTTCCACCACTAGGAGGATTTTCTTCTTCACTCTCCATCACTGTAAAACAAAAACAATTCAGAATCAAGTTATATAGTGTTAAGAAACTTGATTCTGCTTAAACGATTTCTCGCAATTCAATAAAATAAACACAATTCAAAATCGTCTTCTCGCAAACCCTTAAAAAAAAACAAGTCGTTAAACTGCTTAAACGATTTCTTCAGACACATCGAATATGAATGAGAGAAATCGAACCTCAAGGGTTGCTTAATCTGTGAGAGATTTTGATTGGATTCGGTTTCTGTGTTTGTGAATCTGTGAGAGATCGAGCGAGAGAGCTTCGTGAGAGTGAAAGGGAGATGTTATTGGTTTGGTTATAGGTAAACCATTAACCCATATTAACTCAACTCATTAAAACTAATAATCATTTAAACCAATAACCCATTATGATCCAAATTTCCAACTCATTGAATTAATGGATTGGTTTGGTTTGGATCAACTCATTACATTTAAACCATTATGACACCTCTAAGTCATTATAAAAAATGTCCTATTGTTATTAATATTATGTTTCAAAAATTAATTGAAAAATCTTTTGACACATATCAAAATCTGATCGATTGACTTATCACGTGTCACAATTTAGTGCGTTACTAACTTTGAAACCTTCATATTTATATAATAAGATATATATATCATAAACTATAATTTCAAATTCCATACCATATTCGATATTTCGGTTGAGAAAAATATTTATTTTCTAAGAACGATTGTTGTAGATAGTAAATCGGTCATACCTAGTTGGTTGATAAATCTTGTTTAATAAAAGTACACTTTCTCAAGCCATGTATAAAATTTGGATTTTTAATTCATTCTACCATATTTAAAAACAAAAATATATTTAGTTAAAAAAAAAAACACACACAAAAATATATTTTCCATAATATATTTTTCTCCAAAAAGCTATCGCTCCAAAAAGATTTAAATACTAATTAAGATCTTAATTGAATATTCAAAACGAAAGACCATCGAAGCAAATAAAATAAAGTTGAATGGACTTTGTATTTATAAGACTTGATCACCCAAAGTCCACATATAACCTAACACCTAAGTTTTGAAGAACCAACTCTCTTCCTCTTCTTCAATGGATGATCATGTTGAGCACAAGAACACTTCTTTGGAGAAAGTATCCTTCACAAGCTTAACCGATTGCTTAGAAAGCGCATTAGTAATGGATTATAACTCACTAGAGAAGGTCTTCAAATTCTCACCTTCTTGTTCCCCTTTTCAACCGATTTCACCATCCAATATGGGCCAAATAGTGAATTACCCTTACTTAAATATCAATCCGAATTCTCCAATAGTCTCTTCTTCCTCCAATGAAGCCGACCCTAAAGAGAACCTCGACGATAAGAGTGGCCGAATGGAGGATAACGAAGGAGACCACCAACATGGTGTTGGTGAAAGCTCCAAGCAATTGTGAGTTTTTTCTTCCTTCATTTTTCTTTATCAAAGTGTGAATTATGAATCTAAAATTTCTTTCAGATTTACTCGTTTTTTAAGTAAGTTTGTATAAAGGACTTTTTTTCTTCTTCTTTTTGGGTTACTAGATATCCCGAACCAAAACTTAAACGACACAATTGATCTTGAGTAATCATGATGTGAATTTAACAGGAAATCAACAATCACTAAAACTTCTAATTAGTTGTTTAAACTTGAAACCCTAGAGATTAACGTGCTTTGTGGATGAATATGGGGTTAGGACAAAAAAAGGTAAAAATAAACGAGAGAAGAAAGAAAAAGAAGCTAGGGTTGCATTTATGACCAAAAGCGAGGTTGATCATCTTGAAGATGGTTATAGATGGAGAAAATATGGACAAAAGGCCGTCAAGAACAGCCCTTATCCAAGGTTCACTTCCCACTATACTCAGATTTTGATATTGTACTTGTACATGATGTATGTATAGAAGTATATATATATCATAATATGTATGTAAGAGTTATGTATATATAGTGCACAACGCATAAATGTGTATGTGAGAGTTATGTATGCGTTCTCAGGGGTTACTATAGGTGCACAACGCAGAAATGTAACGTGAAGAAACGTATAGAGAGATTGTTTCAAGATCCGTCGATCGTAATTACAACCTACGAAGGAAAACACAACCATCCGATCCCATCGACGTTGAGAGGTCCTGTCGCCGCCGAACATCTATTAAGCCACCGTGGAAGTGGTCTCCTCCATAGCTTCCCACGTCACCATCAAGAGTTTCTCATGATAAATCATACTCCGGTTAATTATCAGTCGGTGGGATCTATATCATACGAACACAGTCATCGTAACTCTAGTTATAATAGTAGTAATCATCAACAAGTTGTTGACTATGGTCTTCTTCAGGACATTGTTCCTTCAATGTTCTTGAAGCACGAATCTTGAAAGTGAGAGAGAGAGTACTTGCTAGAGATCCGAATCTTTCTTTTGGTCATCATCTGTATATATAATGCATTTATGAATACATTTATATTAGTAGATATATGCTTTGTGAAGACCACTGTGTTTTACTTTTTTTTGTTCCTCTTCGAATCTGGATAATTTGTATGATTAGGTTTATTATGCGGTTATTACATAACGATGTTTGAAAACCAAAGAAACAAAAAAAATGGAAAGCTGATTCTGCGGAATGATTTCACATGATTTTTTCACTTGCATCAAATATTATTTTTGGTTGTTATTGGTCAACAAATATTCGACCAACAATTTCAACTTATGTCTTAATTTGTCTTTAGATAAAGTCTCCGCCTTTTTTTTGTTGGTCGCATAGAAAAGCTGAAATTGTAGACTTTTTTAATAACATGTATCAACGAAACACGTCCAACTGTTCGTCTCCAGCTATGCTGCAAGCCTGCAACAATATGATCGTACATACAATATATGATCCGACCAATCTTAAAGCGTGGGCAGTGATTGGAGACTTCAACCAGGTGTTAAATCCGAAAGAGCACTCTACAACAACTGGTACCAATATAGACAGACCTTTTAGAGGCTGCTCTTTTACTTGGTGGAATAAAAGAAGGTTAAATCCAGTTGCGAAAAAGCTTGACAGGATTTTGGTGAATGATTTGTGGCAGGTCCAATTCCCATCGGCTTATGGACTCTTTGGTGAGCCTGATTTCTCAGACCATTCCTCTTGTGGAATTGTTCTGAATCACGTGCATCACAGGCAGAAAAAGCCATTTAAGTTCTTCAACTTTCTGCTGCAAAATCAGGAATTCCTTGTGTTGGTGGGGTATCACTGGTTTTCTCTTAACATTGTACCGAGTTTCCCAGAAGTTAAAAACTTTGAAAAATCCGATAAGAAGCTTTAGCAAAGCCAATTACTCGAATCTGGAAAAGAGAACGAAGGAAGCCCATGAAATAGTAATTGCCCGTCAAAGTGATATGCTTGTGGATCCAACTATTAGGAATGCAGAGTTAGAGTTGGAGGCCACGAGGAAATGGCAGATCCTTTTAAGAGCGGAGGAGGCTTGGATCAGAGAAGGAGATTGTGGATCAGCTTATTTCCACAGGATGATGGCTGCTAGATTAGCCATGAATCACATTCACTTCTTGGAAGGTGCTGATGGATCTAGGATTGATTCGCAGCTAGATATTCAAAACCAATGTGTGAACTATTTTGCTGAGCTTTTGGGTGGTGATGTGAGTCCGCCTTTGTTCCTTCAAGTGGAAAAATATTGAACCAAGAGCGATGCTTAAGGTGGATCTTCGAAAAGCGTTTGACTCAGTAAGGTGGGATTTTGTTCTAGCGACCTTGAGAGGTCTAAATGTCCCGAACAAGTTCATCAACTGGATCTCAGAGTGTATCTCCACACCTACCTTCTCGGTCTCGGTTAACGGACACGCGAGTGGTTTTTTTAGGAGTTCAAGGGGTTTAAGGCAAGGTGATCCGCTATCTCCTTATCTCTTTGTCCTGGCAATGGAAGTTTTCTCAAGGCTGCTTCGTTCTCGCTTCGCCTCAGGTTATATTCATTATCACCCTAACACTGAGGTCTTGAATATTTCCCATCTAGTGTTCGCCGATGATGTTATGATCTTCTTCAATGGTAGTAGCTCCTCCTTGCACGGCATAAGTGAAACTCTAGAGGACTTTGCTTATTGGTCAGGTTTGCGAATGTCTAGAAAACTTAGAGTGGCGGAGTATGCTCCTTTGATCGATAAAATTGCGGTAAGGTTCAGATCCTGGGCAGTGCGTTTCTTGTCCTTTGTGGGAAGGCTGCAACTTATCTCGTCAGTTATAAATGGGACAGTGTTTTTCTGGATTTCAACGTTTGTTCTCCCCAAAGGTTGTATAAAGAAAATTGAGTCTATGTGTAGCCGGTTCCTATGGGCAGGCTCGATAGATGGGCCTTTTATGGCCAAAGTTTCTTGGAGATCAGTTTGTGTTCCGAGAAAGGAGGGTGGATTAGGCCTAAGACGTTTTTCTTCTTGGAACACTGCTCTTTGCCTTAGACTAATCTGGCTTCTATTCTCCAAGAGCAAATCTTTGTGGGTGGCTTGGCATATGCATCATCATCTAAGAGATTCAAGTTTTTGGGCTATCAAGAAGCACCCGAGAGACTCCGGGAGCTGGAAATCATTGCTGAATCTTAGGCCTCTGGCAGGGAAGTTTGTCAAATGCACAGTGGGTAATGGGCAGGTTGCAAAGTTCTGGTTTGACAGTTGGACTCCCCTTGGCTCGCTAATAAACTTGTTGGGTGATTCTAGTCCGAGAAGTCTGAGGATTCCCCTAAACGCAGATGTGGCAGATGCTTGTGATGATGTTGGATGGTTGCTTGCGTCTCCCCGATCCGAAGAGGCTGTGTTGCTGCATTCTCATCTCACTACTATTCAGCTTCCTAGCTCTTCAGTGGCAGAAGATTCGTTCTTTTGGACAGTTGAGGGTGCAACCTGCAATGGTTTCTCCTCTAAACTAACTTGGAACGCTATAAGACATAGGGAGGAGGAAAAGGATTGGTACAATTTTATCTGGTTCAAAGGAGCCACGCCGAAACATGCGTTCTTTATGTGGACTGCTCAGTTAAACAGGCTTCCTACGAAGATGAGGCTAGCAATGTGGGGTCTAACATCTCAAATTTGTTGTTGTCTATGCGATGGTCTCGAGGAATCTAGAGATCATTTGTTTTTTGGGTGTGCGTTTAGCGTGGAGATTTGGTCAGTGGTTATGCGAAGAATTGGAGTCAATCCTTTCATTTTCCAATCTTGGAGAGCGTTACTTGCTTGGGTGAAGTTACGATCTGAGGCTGCTCCGCCCCTGCTGCGGAAGTTGGTGGCGCATACGATATTGTACTTCATATGGATTGAGCGCAATAACAGGTTATTCAATTCTGTGTCCAAAACTACTTCTCAAATTCTCAGAGACATTGACAGGCAAATTCGCAATACGATCACAGCAAGACGGCAACGGAGACATTTCAGAAACTTAATGCTCTTGTGGCTCGAGTGAGTGTAGATTCTGTTTCGCACAAAACCTTTGTTAGCATGTTTTTTATTTCTTTTTTGCCATACTAACAAATACCAGAGTTAAGCTCATTTGTAAAACTCTTCTTTCATATATATGAATATTTACAGTTTCGCAAAAAAAAAAATCTTAAACGATGGTCCAATCACTGACCAAGCTTTAAAACCCGTTTCAACTGGTCTTGGGTCCTTCTCTTGAATATTCGAACTAAGGTTTCCTTATTTAGTAACTTTCCTATTTATCATTCAATTGCGATTCCCCTAAAATTTGATTACAAAAGCTGGTATAAAGTTGAAGCCTCCTTTAATTAATTTTTCTACATTTGGAGGTATGTGATTCGATTCCCAGAAAATACGATTTCTGCAGGTTAATTGAGGATAAACTTAAATAAAACCTTCAACATCTTACAAGTACTCAGTCTGCGTAGATTCTTGTAGATCATATTAGATCATCATTAAAAAATTATCATTGTAATTATTTTCCTAATTTATAATAAAAATTTCGAGAAAACAAAAAAAAAACTGGTTTAAAAACTAAAAGAGCTTTTGAGTGACTTAAATTGTTTAAACCCCGCACATATATATAAACGTCTATTCTATACACCCCCACATTATATTTATGTTATTGATTGCTTAGAACGCAGTTTCAACGATATGTTTACGTATGCATTACCAACCAAAAATTCGCGTTTGTAATTGTGGAAAAAACATTTATACCCGAAGTATAACCAGTTCGGTTTTACAAATCTGGTATCGAGATTTTTTTTAGACAGTATAAAAACATCAAAATAGGCAGATCCAACAAACGATTTTCACCCAAAAATAAAAAGTACTAAGAAACAATGATAACTGGAGGAGCTATAGCTACTCGTCTGCAGCAGAAGAGTGGTGAGGAAAGCTTGCCCACACGTCTTGCCACGTCATCTTCCCCTCGGCGACTGAGCTCACCACAGAGGCTGCCTCCTTCAAGCTGATTCGGACTTGGTCTTTGCTGTCTCTTTCTCTGATTGTCACAGATGTCTCCGAGTCCACTGTTATCGCAAACGGCACTCCTAGCTCATCGGTTCTCGCATATCTTTTCCCTATCGATGTACCTATTCACACACACACACACACACACAAATCTTCACTCAGCTTTGCTCCATTTCAAAATTCTAAAAAAACTTCAATTTTCAAATTGTTTTTACGTACCAGTGATGTCAATCTTATGTGAGATGCCAACAGAAGTGAGTTCTTTAGATATGACTTTGGTTGCTTCCTCAAATTGCTGGTTCTGAACAAGCGGGAAAACCGTGCATTTGATGGGAGCTACAAGAGGAGGGAAACGGAACACGTTCAACTGTTCGTCCCCTGCTTTGCTTGGCCTTGTGCTGAAACAATGCTCGTACAGACAATATATGATCCGACCAATCCCAAACGATGGTTCAATCACTGACGGAGTGAAAACCCGTTGGTGCTCTTTCTTCTTCTCCTTTGAGATTGAAACCATATTCTTCTTGATGCTTACGTTTTTCCCAAGGGTACAAACTTTAAATTCCACTTCCCCTTTGGATTCCAGGGTTGCTTTCATCTCCATAGCTTCTTGCTCATTCATCGCCTAACAAATCATTACACAAAGCATGTTCTTTATTATAAACCATCACTATGAGACAAAGAAAGTTTTCAGTAAAACAATAGACTTCACTCAGTCTACCTCCAAAGCTTCAACCACATTCTTTTGGTTTCCCTTGAATGCAAGACCCAATTCTTTCTTCACAGGATTAATAACAAGTTTCTGAAAGAAAAGAGAAACATATTAACAAGAAGTTATAAAGACTGAGATGATAATATTGACTCGAATAATACCTCTACTTCTTTAGGTTCTGCATATTTCTCTTCAGCTACAAGAGCAACACCACTTTTTTCCTGCCATACAACAACGTATCCACAATTTACTTTGGTAAGTTTGAATAGCTGCCCAACGAAATAATGAAAAAGGAAGTAAAGGGTAAGTTTCATACTGAGTGAGCTCGTAAGTCATATGCAGACCTATCTGCAATCCCAACACATTCGATCCATCCATATGAACTCTCAATTTCAGCATCCCAGCAATCTGCTGCATAGTGGGCCATTTCGTTTGCTAGATGCTGGCGGAAACGCAGCCGTTCCTTGTCAATGCCAAGGCGGGTAAGGAAAAGATACACTCTCCCAATGAAGTATCCTAGAGTTTCATTGTTCACGGTTCCCTATTCGAATACATTTTCAATTGCACGCATCAATACAAAACTAAAAAAAGAGGAGTGTGCGAGTGCATAATAGAAATAAGTAGGCGAATTTGATTACAAATACTGACCTTGGCAACAGCTTCGCTAAGGCAAAGTTTTTTGGCAGATTGGCCAGACATTTGTTCCTCTCTTGGAAACATAAGGAATTCCAAATTTGCGACATCAGAGAATTTAGGATGGGTCTTGTTCTCAGGATCAACAAAGTGCTCAATCTCTGCCAGCGTGAATTCACGAACTCTAAGAAGACCTTGACGAGGAGAAATCTGCGAGTAACATGCAACTTATTGAAAGCCAGACATAATAGAAAATAAAAAGAGCCCTTAAAGAAGAATGATATAAACACGTCCCAGTCCATATATCAAAGTAGAAGATAGAAGGAACCTCATTTCTAAAGGCTTGGCCAATTTGAGCTGCCGCAAATGGAAGTTTTCTTCCATTGTAGTAATACAAGTCCTTAAAGTTCACAAATATGCCTTGTGCAGTTTCAGGGCGCATGTATCTGTAAAACAAAAATATTTGATGAAAACTTACACACTCTGGTTATGAATGAAACTAGCTGAGCAACGATTATAATATGACAGCTACTCACCCGGGTGTCAGACCAGATGGGCCAATGGATGTTTGAAACATCAAATTAAACGGGTAAGGATCAGAGAGTGGATTCTTCGTGTCTGGAGCAGTGATCTCATACTCTTTGATCTTGGCACCAAGCTCTTCAGGGGAAAAATCTTCCATAACAGCAAGAACATCTTTCAATTCAGCAGCTTTCTCAGCAGAAATGGTAAGATCTTTCTCAAGCTTCTCGGTGCAATAGTCCTTAAGCAAGTGATCCGCACGGTAGCATGTTCCAGTTATCTCATCCTTGACCATAAGATCAGTGAACTTATCCACATGACCAGATGCCTTGAGAACAACTTCTGGTGTCACACATGGACAATCAACTTCCAGCATGTTCTCCTCCAGAATGAAATGCTGGAAAATAGAAAGAAATCATTTCCATTTATAAGATCAAAGTCTAAAATTGTGAATTGGGTGATCCTTACTTGACGCCAAAAGCTAAGAACATTGGATTTGACAGCGCAGCCAGGAGGACCGTAATCGAAAAGTCCAGCTACGCCACGGTAGATCTTGAAGGAAGGCATGTAGAACAAACGCCGCTCGAGAGTATTGACGACGGCTTGTCGGAAAGCCTCACGGTTAAGCGAACCGTTTCCTGAGCTGCTGATGGTGGATTGGAGCTGCTTCTCGACGGAGGATTTCTCGAGCTTCAATTTGTTGAGAAGCTCGATGGCGGCGTCGATCTCCGGCTTAGCTGCACGGGAGGCCTTGAGGGCGCGTACGGCGTTACCCTGGGCTTCGACGGAGGAGGATTTCTCCGAAAGCGAGTGACGGAGAGATTGTTCGGTAGCGTCCATTGGAATCTGGGTCGGAATGGAATAGCGAAGGATCGAATTGGTTTGGAAACGACGAAAAGAAAAGATTGGTCTGCGACGTAAGACAAGTGCAGAGAAAAGGAGCATTCGAAGTGTTGGTTCCACTCACACAGTAGCCTTAGGGTTTAAGAGATAATGCCAAACCTTTGGACTAAAACAGTAGCTTCCGATTTTTTTCCCTTTGTTAGTTTAGTTTTTTTTTATTGATTTTCATTTTATTTTGACAAATAATTTCTTTTTTTTAAAAAGCTTTTTATTTTGATTTTTCATAGAGTTATGATATACTAGATAAATATTCGTATATATGCGGTTTTGTAATTTAATATTTTATAACCCATTAAAAAATGAAAAAATTGAAAACAAAATAAAATTACCCGTGAAAATATATGATACATAAATTTAGAAAAAAAGTTTACGATAAAATAAATATCTACTTTAAAAGATAAATTTGCTGAAGAGACGCAGTAAATAACTTTGGATACGATTATTGGACTTTCAATTTGTTGGTGTGTAATTGACATACTACCAAATTGTGGTTTATATAAAGGTGATAAATTATAATTCTTTTCCTTTTAGTATTAATTTCCTTAATCTAAATGGAAAAACTAAAGAATGTTTTATATATATATATATAATAATTTTGCCTTTTAGGATAAATTTTATTTTTTAAGTTTTTAATTTTATTTTTTTATAGTAACTTTACCTTTTAAGATTATGAATCAATTATTAAATTTTCAGCATTTTTAACTTTTTATTAATCGATTTTAAAATTTTTCAACTTTGACTTAACACGTGTCGCGATCATGTAATTTTTTTTTAACTTTAGTTCTAGCTTTTAACTTTAAGAGAAATTTCCTTATTTAAAAGCAACTTTTATTTGCCTTTTCTCTTCTTTTTTTTTTATAATTTCTTTAAATCTAAAAAGAAAAATGTTAGGAATTAGAATTCCTTTTTCTTAAAATGTTAGCAATTATTTACTTTTTTTAAGTTTAAGAAAATTTTCCTTAATTTAAAAGCAACTTTTATTTTACTTTTTTTGTTAATATGATGTGTCAAAATCTAATTGGCAATTTTTTTACACTTGTTAAAATCTGATGGATTAACTCGACACGTGTCAGGATCTGGCGAGTTACTAACTTTGAATCATTCTCCTTTATATATATATGCGGGTTACTAGATAAGTACCCGCATATATGCGGGTTTGTAATTTAATATTTTATAACCCGTGAAAAAACGGAAAACAAAAAAATGGAAAACAAAATTAGATTACCCGTGAAAGTATATAATACTTAAATTTAGAAACAAAGTTTTCGATGAAATAAATATATACATTGAAGGAAAAGTTTGGTGAAGCATATGCAGTAAATAATTTTGGATACGATTATTGGACTTTTAATTTTTTGGTGTGTAATTGACGTGAGCATGTTTTTTTGGTGTGTAATTGACGTGACAAATATGTTGTACGTTAATACAAATATGCTGAATTTTTTATAAGATATTTGTGTAATTTTTTAAAGATATTAACATACAACATCTTTAAAAAAATCTAATATTACATACCACCTCTATATGCATTAACGTACATCATATTTGTCACGGGTAACAAAGTGATCGTTTTGGAAACCCATCATAATGAGCGATTGTATATAACGTACATATTTCATAATTACACAAAAGATTACCTCTAATTACACAAAAGATTACCTCTTAGTATTTATGTATCTCTCTTCTCAATTTGTTTTGGGTTGTAAAATTGAGAAACTATCAAATTATTTATATAGAAGTAAGGAATTATAATTCATTTTCCTTATATGATTGTATTCCTTTTTTAATTTCCTTAATCAAAATAGAAAAATGTTTATCTCCTTATTTTTAAATTTAGTTTTTATAGATAAATTTCCTTAATCTAAAAACAATTTTCTTTTCTTTTTTCTGTTAACTTTACATTTAGGATTAAGTCTATGTTCTTTTTTTTTTCTTTCCTTTTTTTTGGACTAATTTAATTTTAGGATACTCCTTTTTTTTGTGCTAAATTTACTTATAGGATTAAGTCTCTTTTTTTTCCCTTTTTCTTAACTTAAACTCTACCTTTTAATTTTAAGTTAAATTTCATTAATCTAAAAACAACTTTTATATTAATTCGACACGTGTCAAAATCTAATAGATTAACTCGACACGTGTCGCGATCTTGCGAGTTACTAACTTTGAATCATTCTCTTTTATATATATATATAAGCAGAAGTGGAGGAAGATAGGGCCCGAGCGCGCGCAGGCCGTCAACGACGAAGTAGAAAAGTTAACCGCGGCTGGTTCGATCACCGTGGTCAGATACCCAGACTGGTTGGCCAACCCGGTAGTCGTCAAGAAGAAAAGCGGGAAATGGAGGGTTTGCGTGGACTTCACCGACCTCAACAAGGCATGCCCTAAAGACAGTTTCCCGCTCCACCGAATTGATCAGGTCGTGGAAGCCACCACCGGAAACAAGCTGCTATCCTTCATGGATGCTTTCTCGGGCTATAACCAAATTCCCATGCACCCCAAAGACCAGGAGAAAACCGCGTTCATCACGGACCGCGGGACCTACTGCTACAAGGTTATGCTCTTCGGGCTCAAGAACGCCGGAGCCACCTACCAGCGGCTCGTCAATAAAATGTTCGCCGACCAGATCGGCCGAAACATGGAGGTCTATATCGATGACATGATGGTGAAATCCTTGGTAGCTGGCGACCACGTCACCCACCTCCGATCTTGCTTCCAGACGTTGATCGAATACAGCATGAACCTCCACCTTGCCAAATGCTCCTTTGGCGTCACATCAGGAGAATTCCTTGGATACATTGTCACCCAGCGCGGGATCGAGGCTAATCCCAAGCAAATCCAAGCCGTCATCGACCTCAAATCCCCGGAGAGAACACGCGCCAGGTCCAGCGACTCACCGGGAGGATCGCCGCACTCAACCGGTTCATCTCCCGCTCCATCGACAGGTGCCTACCGTTCTATCAACTGCTCCGAGCCAACAAGCGGTTAGAGTGGGACGGCATGTGCGAGGAGGCCCTCCAACAGCTGAAAACGTACATCTCCACTCCCCCCGTCCTGGCTAAACCCGAGGAGGGCGAAACCCTGTATCTTTACATCGCCGTATCCATATCAGCAGTCAGCGGAGTACTAGTACGAGAAGATCGGGGCGACCAAAAACCCATCTTCTACATCAGCAAGTCCCTGGACGGCGCGGAGAGCAGATGCCCGACTTTAGAGAAACTCGCACTGGCAATAGTTGTCGCGGCCAGGAAGCTCCGACCATACTTTCAATCTCACACGATTGCCATGCTAAGCACTTACCCCCTCAGAACCATTCTCCACAACCCCAACCGGTCTGGCCGAATAATGAAGTGAGCAGTCGAGCTCAGAGAATACGAGATCGAGTACCGAGGGCGGACCGAGGCAAAATCTCAAGTCCTGGCCGACTTCCTGGTCGAACTGGCATCCGAGCTGGCAACGAACGAGCTCCCCGAGAAGTGGAGCCTGCACGTCGACGGGTCAGCTTCTAAACACGGCTCCGACATCAGCATACGCCTTGAATCGCCGACCAAAGAAATCTTGGAACAGTCCTTCCTCTTGGCCTTCCCAGCGTCGAATAACGAGGCAGAATATGAGGCTCTGATCGCCGGACTACGCCTAGCAAAGGCAATCGGAGTAAAAAGGATCCAGGCCTATTGTGACTCCCAGCTCGTCGCCAATCAGTTCAGTGGAGAGTACGAGGCCAAGAACGACCACATGGACGCTTACCTCAAGGTGGTCCATGATCTAGCGGCGGAATTCTCCGAGTTCTCCCTCACCAAGATTCCCCGAGGTGACAACACCTCGGCAGAAGCCTTAGCCGCGCTGGCCTCCACGTCAGATCCAATTCAAAAACGCGTAATTCCCGTCGAGAGCATCGACTTCCCCAGCATTAAATTACCAAAGGGGGTCTGCCTAATCGACCTCCAAAACGACGACCCCAACGAAGACATGCCACTTCCCGATGAAGAGTTACCACCCCCCCCCCACCCCCCCCCCCCCCCCCCCCCCCCCCCACTAGCCCGAGCTACTGGACTGGCACGAAGAGATCCTGCTATACATCGCAGATGGTACCATCCCCGGAGACAGATGGGCAGCCCGCCGACTGAAAACAAAATGCGCCAAGTACCTCATCACCAACGACAAGTTATTCCGTTGGAGCGCTACGGGAACCCTGCTAACCTGCCTCCACGGGCAGGAAACCATTGATGTAATGAAGGAAATGCACGAAGGAGCAGGCGGAAACCACTCCGGTGGACGGACCCTCGCTCTACGGATCCGGAACCAAGGCCACTACTGGCCCACAATGCTTCAAGACTGCGACAAATTCGCAGCCCAATGCGAAAAATGTCAGCGACACGGTCTAATTATCCACTCCCCCACCGAGCTGCTTACAACGGCATCAGCACCTTACCCATTCATGCAGTGGGCCATGGATATAATTGGACAGTTGCCCCGGTCTCGCCAAAAGCGGTTCCTCCTAGTCATGACGGACTACTTCACAAAATGGGCCGAGGCCGAGGCCTACTCAAAGATCACAGCGGAAGACGTCCGCAAATTCGTCTGAAGGTTCATCATCTGCCGCCACGGCCTGCCATACGAAATTATCACGGACAACGGCGCCCATTTCACATCGGTCCTATTTGAAAACTTCTGCGCACAGTGGCGGATCAGGGTAAGTAAATCCACTCCGAGGTACCCACATGGTAATGGGCAAGCGGAGGCGACAAACAAAACCATCCTCGACGGCCTCAAAAAACGCCTTGATGACAAGAAGGGCCTTTGGGCCGACGAGCTGGACGGCGTCCTCTGGTCTCACCGTACAACGCCCAGGACGACAACAAATCGCACGCCCTTCAGCCTATCCCACGGCATGGAAGCAATGGCTCCCTCCGAGGTCGGCTTTCCTACACTACGACGCACCATGCTCACACAACACGCCGACCTAAATGACACAATTCTCTTAAGCGAACTCGACCTCCTCGAGGAGCAACGCGACCAGTCCCTGCTCCGAATCCAGAACTATCAACAGCTCGCTTCCAAGTTCTACAACAAAAGGGTCCGAGGCCGGTTTTTCACCGAAGGCGACCTAGTCCTACACAGGGTCTACGAAAATACGGCCGAACGGAACGCAGGCAAACTCGGCGCTAATTGGGAAGTCCCCTACCTCATATCCAAGATCGTCAAGCCCGGCGTCTATGAGCTGGTCACGATGAACGGCGACGAAATCCCGCGCTCCTGGAACTCGATAAACCTTAAGCATTTTTACTACTAGGCCCCTCGGGCTACGCCTCCCTCTCTCCCTATTGTAAAAAACCGAACTACGATTGACTTGATCCCTTCTACTAAAGGGTACGTAGGCAACCCCTAACCAGGGTTCAGCTATCAATCTAAAATAAGTTTCTACATAAAAAAAGAAAAGGGAGGTCCCCGACCTGTTCGTAAAAAAAAAAAAAAAAAAAAATTATTACTCGGACCGGGCTCTAATGCCCGCTCTCCTACGGCACACAAACCTAAGTACCGAAGCCGAGCTCCAATACTCGCACCTCTAACAGACACACGAGCATTAAGTGTCTTCAAGCCGGGCTCGCTACCCGCACCAAAAAATAAAAAAGGATACACAAGCATTAAGTATCCTAAGCCGAGCTATACCTCGCACCCTATACAAAAAAAAAAAAAAAAAACACAACGCAACAAACACGGTCCCCGACCTGTTCAGCAAAAAAAAAAACGCCTTGATGACAAGAAGGGCCTTTGGGCCGACGAGCTGGACGGCGTCCTCTGGTCTCACCGTACAACGCCCAGGACGGCAACAAATCGCACGCCCTTCAGCCTATCCCACGGCATGGAAGCAATGGCTCCCTCTGAGGTCGGCTTTCCTACACTACGACGCACTATGCTCACACAACACGCCGACCTAAATGACACAATTCTCTTAAGCGAACTCGACCTCCTCGAGGAGCAACGCGACCAGTCCCTGCTCCGAATCCAGAACTACCAACAGCTCGCTTCCAAGTACTACAACAAAAGGGTCCGAGGCCGGTTTTTCACCGAAGGCGACCTAGTCCTACGCAGGGTCTACGAAAATACGTCCGAACGGAACGCAGGCAAACTCGGCGCTAATTGGGAAGGCCCCTACCTCATATCCAAGATCGTCAAGCCCGGCGTCTATGAGCTGGTCACGATGAACGGCGACGAAATCCCGCGCTCCTGGAACTCGATAAACCTTAAGCATTTTTACTACTAGGCCCCTCGGGCTACGCCTCCCTCTCTCCCTATTGTAAAAAACCGAACTACGATTGACTTGATCCCTTCTACTAAAGGGTACGTAGGCAACCCCTAACCAGGGTTCAGCTATCAATCTAAAATAAGTTTCTACATAAAAAAAGAAAAGAGAGGTCCCCGACCTGTTCGTATAAAAAAAAAAAAAAAAAATTATTACTCGGACCGGGCTCTAATGCCCGCTCTCCTACGGCACACAAACTTAAGTACCGAAGCCGAGCTCCAATACTCGCACCTCTAACAGACACACGAGCATTAAGTGTCTTCAAGCCGGGCTCGCTACCCGCACCAAAAAATAAAAAAGGATACACAAGCATTAAGTATCCTAAGCTGAGCTATACCTCGCACCCTATACAAAAAAAAAAAAAAAAAAAACACAACGCAACAAACACGGTCCCCGACCTGTTCAGCAAAAAAAATAATAATAATAATAATAAAAAAAAAAAAAACCCGCCTGTTCTTACGGAATCAGCACCCATTGCCGAGTTGCGGCCATACGAAACGCTTACAAAAAATACAAGGCATGTCATCAGAAAAATCTCATTTCATTTATACCGGAGGGCAGTACGCCAATTACAAAAGGCGCCACGGCCTATATACAAAAAAAATGAAAAAATAAATAAATAAATAAATAAAGAAACAAAATCTCTACAAGCGGCACAACGGCCTGCAAATCCTAATCTCCGTCAGCACGGGTACCATCTATATCGTCCGGGCTCACCATCCTCATGTTCGTACCATACTCCCCCCGGAAAGGCTGGTCTAGCTGCTATTCTTCGCCACCTTCGGCCTGAACACCAGTCGGTATAGCAGCATCCGAAGCGACTGTGGTTGGAGCCGCAGCCGCCGGGGCAAGACCAGGCAGAATCTGCCCTAGCTGGACATCGGGAGTAGGGTCCGAGGGAACCTCTAAATCTTCCGGGACCAGATCGGGGAAGTCAATCTGATCCATCTCGGCTTCATACTCGCCGCATCCTCCCTCAGCTTCCCGTACCGGTAGAACGGCACCACTAGGCCGTCCTCGCGTTCCATCCTCTCGAGGCATTCGCGTGTGCCCACCACCTAACAAAGCAACAGATACGGGGCTGAGGCACGATCCCAATCAGCTAGATGGGCGCGAATCTTCCCCATCTTCGCCGCCCAACTCTGATTCCGAGCCGCCTATTTCCGTCTGACGCGCTCGTCTTCCTTCGCGACGGCCACCTTTGCCCGAACAATGTTCTTTTCCAACGACTGAGCCCGAGACTGGTACGTTTCCCACTCCGCGCTAACCTTCGCGACCTCACCTCGGGATGCGGCTAATTACTCCTCCAATGCGACCGACTGCGCCTTCTCCGACTCTAGTTCGGCAAGCGCCTGGTCCGCTACCAGCGACCGCGAACGCGAATGCTCTAGGGTCGACTCCAGATCCGCAGAGCGGGCTTTCTCGTCGGCCACACTCTGTTTGAGCTCGCGGATACGAGTCGTCAAACTATCCTCGCCTGCCTCCATGCGCAGCCTCAAGTTCGCATTCGCACGTTCCTGCTCGCTGAGCCGCTGCTCGTACCGTTGGCTTAGAATGACCACGTTGGACATCGACTGCAAAAATAAATTTATGAGTAAAGAAAATACCGCAAAACAAAACCCGGGCTCAAACACTAGCGAAAACTCACCCGAACTAGAGCACGGGCCGCATTCTGCAAAGCGCTGGACTCCGCCATCTCCGCCAAAAGACAGAAAGGAGGCCGCCGCCCAAGAGTGGCCGCATACGCCAGTTCGGCGCAAGCCTCTTTGTCAGAAAATATTGGAGCCATGCCGTGCCCATAGCTGAAGTCAAAGCTATGGTCAATGGGCTCCTCCTCAGGATGCTCCTCGGGTGACACCTCGGTCCGCAACACCATCACCACCAGGGGCCTCGGCATCCTCTCCGACCTCAGGATCCGGAGGACCCTTAGCCTCCTCACCCACACCTAACACCTCGGGGACGTCCGACTCCCGGACCTCCACCACGTCCTCGCCGCCGATGGGTACACCGGCCTCCTGGACATCGGACTCCTCAACCTGAGGATCGCGGGAAAACTCGGTCCCGCGACCCAACGTCACACCACTTGGACCTCCAGACGGTGTCCCCGCGCCGATGGTACCCTCACCACTGGACGCATCGGCCTTCCTCTTCTTGGCAATCTTCTTGCCCGCGGCTATAACCGCCCTCTTCCTTGCAACAGCCGCCTGCTGCCGCGGCTCATCCCGAACTGACTCTTCCGCAGTACGCTGTTGCTGCTCTCGCCGAGCTGGAATCTCGGGAACGGGAGGCGGAGGCGCAGCAAATGAATCCGCATACGACGGGATCGAAAATCGGGAATGACATGCATACGATAAGCTGTCAGCCCGGTAAAAAAAAAAAATTATTATAAATAAATATAATATATATTAGGTCCCGACCTCCGGCCATGGCAGCAGCGATTCTTCCCGAACTGAACGACTTCCAATCCCTCTCACCCTGCGACTTGAGCACAGCAAGAATACCGTCGTAGTCAGATAATTTGGCACTAGAATAATGAGGACCTGAAAAGCAAAACAAACAACGTCAGTTCAAACAAGCAAAAGAAATATGCACAAGGTAGCTCGATCTACAGGCCCCTACCCGGGGAAAAATTTCAGTCTCGGGTATTTCTCGCCAACGGGTCAAGACCAACCGCCTCGGTAGCACGGATATAGAAATAGCTAGTGGACCAGTCGTCGACTTTGGACAGCTTGCTGGCCTTGGCCCCCGTGCTGCTGGCCTCGACGAGATTTGCCTGAGGCTTGAAGGCGGAGTAGTAGGTCCCCGAGATCCCAGGATTCACCTTCTGCATGGTGAGAGCTTCGAACATGCGAAATGTCACCTCCACGTCGCACTCCCACCCGAGGGTCAGCAGCACGATCATCCCCTGAATCGTGGACGGGCAGATTTGCGAGAAGGCCAACCCCCGGCTGCGACAGTACTTGATGAACAGCTCGGGAAGAGGAAAGCGCAGCCCGTACTTCGAGAACAACCCCTCGTACAAGCAGACAAAACCCTCCGGAGGATCCCATGGGCCCTCATCCGACCTAGGAAGTCGAAGCTCGGCGGACGCAGGGAAGTCGCACAGCTCCCTCAGAACGGTAACTGTCTCCGGCATGCTCCAGGTCGGCGAACCGCCCTGTTCGTAGGGTACAAGAGGAGACTTCCTCTTGGCCGTCCGAGCTACCCCAGCTCGACCGCCTCGTCGTCCACCTCGATCGGCGGTCTGACTGGCCCTCGCCTACCCCGGTCAGTACCACGACCTCCGTCGGAGGACCTTCCAGCCGCCAATCCTCCTGGCCGGACCCGGGATACCGACGGAGCAAACCGAGCCTCATCTCCGCCGGTGCAACGCGACGAGGAGGTGCGCTCGGAGTCTCTGGAAGAACTCTTTGCCGGAGAATCATCACGGTTATCCCGAGACGAAGAGTCGTCGCTGGACTCGGCCTTGATCGTATCAAACAGAGGTGCCATCGCGCGAAGAAATTCCGATAATCCGAACCGGAATAAAAAAAAAAAGCTTAAAAGGGAAATACCAAAGCAGAAATTTCAGAGAGGAAGGAGAATTACCTTGAGAATTTGCGCAGAAGAGTTTTACCTAAGGAAGAGGAAGGGTTTAAATAGGGGAAGGAGAAGATGAAACGACAGCCTGACACGTGGCGAAGGGTACGGTGCCCAAAAACTCTAATGATGGCGTCTCTTTGGTTTTTCCGCGCAAAAAGCAAAAACCGTCTCGAAAAGCGTGAAACGTCCATCGCACGCCCACATGCGGCTAACACGCGGAAAGTTGAACGTCGCTTCGACCTTCCGCGTGGACAACACGCGCCGATAATACCCGGTCTTAGCGAAAAATTGGACACGTATAATCATATGTTCCCTCCCAAACGTGTCCCAGCAATCGATCGCAAAACCTTGAGGACCGACCAGAGATGTGTCGAGCTAACACAAGATCAACCACGCCTCAGCACCGAACACGCCTCAGCACCCCCAATTATTTAGGCCTCAGCACCGAACTGGGGGGGGGGGGGCAATTGTTAGAGGTGGGCTTAGCACCCCCAATTATCTAGGCCCATCTCAGCAGGAGGCCCTTCTCAACCAAGTCAACTAAAGGTCAACACCCGACTTACGAGTCTCCCCGAGCTTCCACTTCGAAGTGTACCCCGAGCTCTCGTAAGTCTCCCGAGCTCATTTTTGACACCACACGGGAGGGTCGCCAAGAGAGCGACGCGTGTAGGAGTTGACACCGAGGAGGAGGGCCCACTTGCGCTGACACGCTCTTCACACCGGCGAAAAGAACGATTCAGAAGACGACACGTACGATTTGACGTCGCGGCGCCGAACCCAGCTTGTCTCGTCAACCGCGAAGGACAAGACGTGCGTCGAGCTACGCCCGCCCCATCCCAGTGACAAGACACTGCGGCGACAAGACGTGCCGAACGTGGACAGTGCTGGAGCCGCCACGTCACCCCAAATTCGTGGAGAATTGCCTGCTCAACTCCTGCTATATATACCCCCTCGTTCGCATTTATTTGGGGCGACGGATTTTCTTATTTGACGAGCTAGAATATAGACCCGGACTCTCTTGTACTTCGACACCAAAAGAACAGTTTAGGGCGCCGAACTGAACTTCCATCGGAATCAGTTCGTTGACCTAAATCCATTCATCTCTTGATCATTAATACACAACAAACACGATCTCCGACCTATTCATCTGATCCCCGATCTCACCTTAAAGAAGTTGGTTCGTCCTAATTAACGAAAATCTCGCCTCCTAAACATCCACGTTACCCTAAACACATATGGTGATCATACGGATCAACACACTGCACTTATTATGTATGTATGTATTATAGGCTACTCTATTTTCCTTTTGGTTTATAGATTCTTAATATTGTTATATAAGCCATTGTGCTTTATATTAAGCTAAGTTTTGAGCCAAACCCAGATCGGATTATCGACATGAGTTGTCTATTATATTGTCTCAACAGTGAGTCTACTTTCTTTACTTACTAGTATGCTATTATCTCAGCTAGAAGCAGCTTTACTTTTTCTTTTAGTTTGGACAATGTAAATCTTGTAATTGAATTTGTTGAAGAGATTCACGTTTTCTATTGGCCCAAGAGAGCACAACTTTCGTGGTTTGATAATCTAATTGGGTCTTATTTACTGATATTATATACACTTATTTGTAACTTAACCCTTGTTTCAAAAAAAACTTATTTGTAACATATTGTTTTGTGGTTTCATAAAATATCCACATTTGCATTCATTCAGATGAAGGATTTGGTTACGAACAAAGAGGATGAAGTTCTCTCTACAAGAACCGCATTTTTAGATCCGGACTTGATCGCTACATATGGATCCTTGGCATGATATATGCATATTTTCATCCCACTGTAATTCATTTGGTGCTTTCATTTTTCCATATCTCCACTCAACAGACGCAACTAAATCTATTTGTGATCTCAGGTAGATATATATATATATATGGATGGAGAAATTTGGAGTGTGATTCTAAGAGAAGGATGTCAGTACTAATTAAGACAAGCATAATAGGAATTTCTTCTTCATTCGTGAGTTCTTGGCTTATTATGTGCTCCTTGTTAACAAAGATTATTTTGATGCTCGAGTTGTGGTGTGGTTCCTAAACATCCAGGTTGGTTGCCTTTGGTATGAATACATCCAGGCCCGTGCCTATGGGTAAAAAAAAGAAACATTGGCCTACGGCCTATTATTTTTTAAAAAATTGAAGGGCCCAATCTAATTTCTAAAAACAGAGTGCTATTTTGTGTCCAAACAAGAATAAATGAAAATAAATCTATTCTTATCCTGGAAAACTTTTAAACTTTAGATTTTTAATTGAACAAACAGTTGAATTAAAAATTCATTTAATTAATCTGATTCAATTAAAGATTAATTAATCTAATTATATATATATATATATATATATTAATTTTAATTCATAATTATAAAAATTCAGACAATGCCAGAAATAAAATTAAATATTTAAAATTATAAATAAAATGGATTATTTTAAAAATATGTAAATTAAATATTTCAAAAAGAATTTAAATTTTTATTATTATTTTGTTACGAAAATAGTATTAGTTATTTTGAATTTTTGAATTTCGATTATGCCAAATAATTTAATAATCACAAATTTTTGAATGATACAAATTCAAAATTAACAATTTTCTGAGATTTTATCAACAGTTACAAACAAAATAGTCAGAATTAATAATAAAATATGTTTATTTCTAAATTTAAATCTTATTAATATAATGAGATTTATAATTAAATATTATTAATTCCAATAGCGTCAGTAATGCATATGTTGCTTAATACCCAATGATTAGCTTCATGCTCACCACGGCCATTTACGTCTTGGTAAATGAAAGCATCAGTAAAACCATTCTACGCTTTTACCTCATAAATATTGTTTTTTTGGGTAAAATTTGTGTTTACCTCATAGCTTCTTACACCATTTTTTCCATAAAACCATCTAATTTGATTCGTTCTAAAGCACGGACCTTCTCGAGGGATGAATTTTCATTTGCTTTTTCTTTAAAGAAATAACCTCTCTAAGAGTAGGATTGGAAATGCTCTAATTGCAAAACAAAACACAGCACTGATGTAATAAATAATTTTCAGATATAGAACATATTAATTTTACATAATCAATAAATAATTTTACATAATCAATAACAAAAACTTTAAAGCAGAATTCGACAAATAAAACGTATAATGGATAATCAATAGCACGAAATTATAAAATAAATAATAGAAATCCGAAAATATAGAGAAAACCCTAAAACCGCTCTCACGTCTCTCACTCTCGTGCAGTCTCCAGTGTTCCAGAAGCCGACAGAGCCAAAAGGTAGAAGAAAGCAAAAAATGAGCAGCCATTGCTTAGACCTCTCTTCCATTTTCGCCTCTTCCAAATCCAATCCTCGTTTCAATCTCTCCAATCCCGCCTTCTTCTTCTTCCGCTCTGCCAACAATTACAGAGCAAAACCAAGGCTAGGCTCTGCTTCTTCTCCCACCTTCCTGCCATGTCTGAATCGCAAAGGCTCCGTTACGCGGGTTCTCAACTCTGTTTCACCCGTCGCCGACGCTGCCAAAGCTTTTTCTCCGGAGGTAGTCGGGAAGAGAACCGATCTGAAGAAGATTATGATTCTCGGCGCCGGTCCGATTGTGATCGGACAAGCCTGCGAGTTTGATTACTCCGGAACTCAAGCTTGTAAAGCCCTAAGGGAAGAGGGCTACGAGGTCATTCTGATCAATTCGAATCCGGCCACTATCATGACCGACCCAGAAACTGCTAATCGGACTTATATTGCTCCGATGACTCCTGAGCTCGTCGTGCAGGTTATCGACAAAGAGAGGCCCGACGCTCTGTTACCAACCATGGGTGGCCAAACCGCTTTGAACCTCGCGGTTGCTCTCGCCGAGAGCGGCGCTCTTGAGAAATACGGCGTCGAATTGATCGGGGCTAAGCTCGATGCGATCAAGAAAGCCGAAGATCGTGAGTTGTTCAAGCAGGCGATGAAGAACATCGGGCTCAAGACCCCACCTTCAGGGACTGGCCACACTCTTGACGAGTGTTTCGACATTGCGGAGAGAATCGGTGAGTTCCCTTTGATTATCCGTCCTGCCTTCACTCTAGGTGGTACCGGTGGTGGAATTGCGTATAACAGAGAGGAGTTTGAGTCGATATGTAAAGCGGGTTTGGCTGCCAGTGAGACAAGTCAGGTTCTTGTCGAGAAATCGTTGTTGGGTTGGAAAGAATATGAGCTTGAGGTTATGAGAGACTTAGCTGACAATGTTGTCATTATCTGTTCCATTGAGAATATCGATCCCATGGGTGTGCACACTGGTGATTCCATCACCGTCGCACCTGCGCAGACTCTAACGGATAGAGAGTACCAGCGGCTCAGGGATTATTCCATTGCGATCATACGGGAGATTGGTGTTGAGTGTGGTGGATCTAATGTGCAGTTTGCAGTAAACCCAGTTGATGGTGAAGTTATGATCATAGAGATGAACCCTAGGGTCTCCAGATCTTCTGCTCTTGCTTCCAAGGCTACAGGGTTTCCCATTGCTAAAATGGCTGCCAAGTTGTCTGTTGGGTACACCTTGGATCAGATTCCTAATGATATCACGAAGAAAACACCGGCTAGCTTCGAGCCCTCCATCGATTATGTCGTGACAAAGGTATGCAGTTCTTTCTTGTGCATACTTATAGCTGTATTTTGTGTTGCGAAATGAGATGCTCTTGACTTTGAAGATTTACACAGTTACATCTAGTTGAGGATATGTATACTATATAAACAGCCCTGGGTTAAGTATTTAAAATGCAGTAATGCATATGTTGCTTAATTCTATCTATTTCTTTATAATGCAGATTCCTAGATTTGCATTTGAGAAGTTTCCAGGATCTCAGCCCTTGCTAACGACCCAGATGAAATCTGTTGGGGAATCTATGGCTCTCGGCCGCACATTCCAAGAATCTTTCCAGAAAGCTCTGAGGTCTCTTGAGTGCGGATTCTCGGGTTGGGGTTGTGCAAAAATTAGAGAACTAAATTGGGACTGGGATCAACTAAAATACAGCCTCAGAGTTCCAAATCCGGACAGGATCCATGCGATATATGCTGCCATGAAAAAGGGTATGAAAGTTGATGAAATCCATGAGTTGAGCATGGTAGACAAGTGGTTCCTAACCCAGCTTAAAGAGCTCGTGGACGTGGAACAGTATCTTATGTCTGGATCCTTATCAGAGATAACAAAAGAAGACCTTTACGAAGTTAAAAAGCGGGGATTTAGTGACAAGCAAATCGCTTTTGCTACAAAGACAACCGAGGAAGAAGTCCGTACCAAGCGGATTTCTTTAGGAGTTGTTCCATCTTACAAGAGAGTAGATACATGTGCAGCAGAGTTCGAAGCGCATACACCATACATGTACTCGTCATATGATTTTGAATGTGAATCAGCTCCAAACAGCAAGAAGAAGGTTTTGATTTTGGGCGGAGGGCCAAACCGTATTGGTCAAGGGATTGAATTTGATTACTGTTGTTGCCACACATCTTTCGCCTTACAGGTCTGTCTCTATATGATCTAAGCCTCTTTCTCCAAAGCCAGTAAACATCATTTTCAACTTTGTTTCGCTAAAATTTCTTTTATATTGTTTAAACTTAATTGCAGGATGCTGGATATGAGACTATAATGTTGAACTCGAATCCTGAGACAGTATCCACAGATTATGATACAAGTGATAGGCTCTACTTTGAACCCCTCACAATCGAGGACGTTCTCAATGTTATTGACCTTGAGAAACCTGATGGCATAATCGTACAATTTGGTGGTCAAACTCCTCTGAAACTTGCTCTTCCAATCAAAAATTATTTGGATAAGCACAAGCCCATGAGCTTGAGTGGAGCGGGACCTGTCCGCATTTGGGGTACATCACCTGACTCTATTGATGCTGCTGAAGACAGAGAGAGGTTCAATGCAATTCTCAACGAGCTGAAAATTGAGCAGCCCAAGGGAGGCATTGCAAAGAGTGAAGCTGATGCATTAGCCATAGCAAAGGAGATAGGCTACCCGGTTGTGGTAAGACCTTCTTATGTTCTAGGTGGACGAGCAATGGAGATCGTTTATGATGACAGTAAACTTATAACCTATTTGGAGAATGCGGTTCAAGTTGACCCAGAGAGACCTGTTTTGGTAGATAGATATCTCTCTGATGCCATTGAGATCGATGTTGATACCCTTACTGATTCTTATGGAAATGTGGTGATTGGCGGAATAATGGAGCATATCGAACAAGCTGGTGTGCACTCTGGTGACTCGGCTTGTATTCTTCCAACACAAACCATCCCATCTTCTTGTTTGCAAACGATTCGGTCATGGACCACCAAGTTGGCGAAGAAGCTAAATGTTTGTGGGCTGATGAACTGTCAGTATGCAATTACATCATCTGGGGACGTTTTCTTGCTCGAAGCCAATCCCCGAGCTTCCCGTACTGTCCCTTTTGTCTCAAAAGCCATTGGACACCCCCTCGCCAAGTATGCAGCACTGGTCATGTCAGGAAAATCTCTCAAAGATCTTAACTTTGAAGAAGAAGTCATCCCTAAACATGTCTCTGTGAAAGAAGCTGTTTTCCCATTTGAGAAGTTCCAAGGGTGCGACGTGATACTTGGGCCAGAGATGAGAAGCACAGGAGAAGTGATGAGCATCAGTTCCGAGTTCCCAAGCGCGTTTGCGATGGCTCAGATCGCTGCAGGTCAAAAGCTACCTTTAACCGGCACAGTCTTCCTCAGCTTAAACGATCTGACCAAACCGCACCTTGAGAAAATTGCGGTCTCCTTCCTCGACCTCGGGTTCAAGATCATCGCCACATCGGGAACAGCCCATTTCCTGGAACTAAAAGGCATCCCTGTGGAGAGAGTGTTGAAGTTGCATGAAGGAAGACCACATGCTGCTGATATGGTGGCTAATGGTCAGATTCATTTGATGTTGATCACGAGCTCGGGAGATGCTCTTGATCAGAAAGATGGGAGACAGCTCAGACAAATGGCTCTAGCCTACAAGGTCCCAGTTATAACCACAGTGGCTGGAGCATTGGCCACTGCTGAGGGAATCAAGAGCTTGAAGTCAAGTGCAATCCAAATGACTGCTCTTCAGGACTTCTTTGAGGTGAAGGATGTATCTTCTTTGCTTGTCTGAGTTGAGTTGAGTTTTTTTATTTTATATGTTGAAGCGTTTGTGTGGAACTCTTACGATTTCGATTAAATAATGTCAATGAATAATCTTCAAAGATCGATTTTCTGAAATGCAGCGTAGGTATGATTTTATCACTCGGATTTGTTCCTATGATATACAGGTCTTTGTTTGTTGAATCTTGAAGTTGAATTTGTTGCGAACCAGAGTCGCATTTTCTATCTGGTGCCCATTTGCTTCAACTTTTGTTGTGTTAAATATTTTGAGTAAACCCAAGAACATAAACTCAATATAATTTTAGTTATTACGATACAAGTTGAGAGAAAAAGGAGTTATTTGATTAATGATAAACCATACAAAGTCTTGCAAATTTTTACATCTGAAAATCTGAACCATCCATCATCACTAACACAAACGCTTTATCTTCCTCCTCTTCTTCCTCGCTCTCACTCGAATACAAAAGACTGAAGCAAATTACAAACTGATAAAACTTGGCTCACTTTCCGGGGACGAAGTTGGTGGCGAAGGCCCAAGCGTTGTTGTTGACTGGATCGGCCAAATGGTCAGCAAGATTCTCCAAGGGTCCCTTACCGGTGACGATGGCTTGAACAAAGAATCCAAACATAGAGAACATAGCCAATCTTCCGTTCTTGAGCTCCTTCACCTTCAACTCCGCGAAGGCCTCTGGGTCGGTAGCTAGGCCCAATGGGTCGAAGCTGCCACCTGGGTAAAGCAAGTCATCGGCCTCTCCCAACGGCCCATTTCCGGCGACTCTGTAACCTTCAACGGCTCCCATCAAGATCACCTGAGTGGCCCAAATCGCAAGAATGCTCTGAGCGTGAACCAAGCTTGGGTTTCCCAAGTAGTCGAGTCCTCCTTCGCTGAAGATCTGTGAACCGGCCTTGAACCAAACCGCCTCTCCGAACTTGACTCCGTTCCTGGCCAACAACTCCGGGAAGACGCAGCCTAGGGCTCCCAGCATGGCCCACCTGCTGTGGATAACTTCTAGCTCACGGTTCCTTGCAAATGTCTCGGGATCGGCGGAGAGACCGGCTGTGTCCCATCCGTAGTCTCCGGGGAACTCTCCGGTGAGGTAGCTCGGTGGCTCGCCGGAGAATGGACCCAAGTACTTGACTCTTTCGGATCCGTACCATGGGCTGCCTGATGGGCCCTTTGGCTTGGCGACAGTCTTCCTCATTGTCACACGGCCGCTTCCGAGGACTTCTGATGCCGCCGGAGAAAGCTTCACGGCCTTTCCGGCGAAGGCAGGGGAGGAGAGAGCCATTGTTGAGGCAGCCATTGAAACTCTTCTTCTTCTTTTTTTGGTTTTTTTTTTTGTTTTGTTTTGGTTGGTGACTAACTTGTGAGTGAGAGTGATTGAAAATGGTTAGATAGGTTTGGATTAAATAGGGAAATTGTGAGTAAGGTTTGTTATCTTTAGCTCTTTACTCATTGGGTTTTTGAGATTTTGGTTTTATCGTTTATTGGTCTTACGTGGCAATCTCTCGTCCACCAGCTTTTGGCTTTGATTCTTTCATTGCAGCCAAATCCATTTTGAGACCACAAGTTGTGAATCGTCGTCGTATGCTTTAACGGTAACACACTTGTGACTTTGCTTTTCAAAAGAACTTAAGTTTGTGTGAATTTAATCTCTTAATGATCTGTGAAAATATTGATATTCTTGATCGAGAGACATCATTATCATCTGGGTAAATGCTTCCTATAATGTGGCTTTTATATAATGTTTCGATCATTAATATATTTCCAATAGTAAGTCCATCATTAAATATCAATTTACAGTATAGAGAAAGAGAAGCATCGTTTCCATTCCATCGTTACCCAATAACCTCAGATTTCTCATTGATAATGTAATTTCTTCTCGGAACTCTGAGTTTTTATTGTTTTACCGAAACGCAAAGTCTAAAAAAAAACACTAATTTATTTGAATATTTTGTACATTAAGTTATCTAACTGTCGATCACTAATTATTTAAAACATTGAAGATGTGTATTCGGCATGTTTTGTTCACCAAAATTGGTTTAGACAACATGTAGCTAACTTTTTCTTTATATCATGATTAGAGTTATCATTGTTATAAACAACCTTTTGAACTAACTCAATAACTCATCAAACTTAATGTTGTTTCTCAGATGAGAAAAATATGCTAAGGGGTTCTTGTTGTGCGAACAAAGGAAAAGTTTCTTTTACTAATCGGAATTAGGAATCGGAATTTGGGGATTATAAATACGGGTTTTAAGGTTTGTATTATTCATATACAAGATAATAAAAAAAAAAAATATATATATATATATATAAACGGATATTTACCTAAATACGTTTTTCTCTATTATTTTCGACTTTCTTCTTGTTTCTATTCGCCATAATTCTCATATATGATATTCAAGATTCTGTTTTCTCTAAACAATACACAATTGAAACTCATGCGCCAGTAATAAGTAAGTGCAGCTGGGATTGCACCAAACATCAAAAGTATCCTCCAAACGTACTTAATTAGTCTATTTTCTTCCATTCTTCATAACATTAAGATTTTGTAGAGATAAGAAAACACAACACAATATTTGTTCTCAAATCACTTTTATAGAAAACGCCTTGTGAAATCATTACATGTCTCATTTAACCGTTTTACTCAGCTCTAACATAATTTTTTTTATTCCGACACCAAATTTTTTCAACAAAACATTAATTCTTTTTACAATCAATGAGTGACCTCTCACGCATGGATTCGACTTGCCATTCATTTTATAGTCAATGAGTGACCTCTCACGCATGAATTCACCACAGTAGTCTTTAGAGCGCAGCGCACTTCTAATCTTTAAGTTGAGAGCTACCAATAACTCCAAACGTATTTTAATTAAGTTTCTTTAATTTTGGTTTCTTACGTATGATTATGTATTGTTAATTCATCTTAGGTCAATGATTTCAAATGTTTTACCACATCAATTAATAACTAGAGTGCACACTATACCGCAATCATAACGGTAGTCGATTGTAGCACTTTAGGATCGAATCCACAGAGATCAATGTTACGACTATGAGAATGCAGGATGAAATTAAAGCTAAGACGAATGACAGATTTTTGTTGGTTTTATGTTTTCAAAACTAAGAACGACAACTAAAACGGTGTAAATTCAAATTAAGAAAGCGTTAAGCTTCGGGTGACGTTGCGGGAAATCACGAATAACGGTTAATGCATCTTAAACAGGGGATTGCATTAAGAATCGTCTAGAACTCAAACATAATAATAGATTAACCTCCTCCCGGAGTATTAATCCCTATGCTTAAGAATATGAATACTAACTCCCGTTGAATTCAAAGGTTCGAAGCATGTTTTTCTAGTTCGATTTGATAAGTTCACAAGAACGCCTTAACATCAACTCCCGTTGGATAAGGACGCTTTGCTCATCTAGGATAATTCCAGCATCTAGACAAACACTCCCGTGTGCTAGATAACCCAAGATCATGAACTAAGTGATCAGTTTAATTCAAGCAATAAGAACACCCTAGACTAAGAATCCACCGAATAAATCCCCGTTTAATCTATCCTAAACCGTTAAATCATGAAATCCCTTAACACCTTTAGCTTAACTAAGAAACTACTCACTCATAATTGCAGAACAAATACAGAGAAATGATGAAGAACACATGATTAACAAAAACAGAAATAAGATAGAGATTAAGAAAACTTCTCCAATTATGTAGATTCAAAGGTTTGCTTTCCAAGCTTACAAATCACCAAGATCAAAGAGAGAAGTAGAGAGACAAGTAGATATGATACATATGAAGTTCTTCTTCTTATTTTCGAGTTTTGGGCGATTTTTAGAAGAAAAGTTTGGTGAAATAGTAACAAACACGTTTTTACACTATTTATAGAAGGGGGATCGATCGATCCAGCTAGGGGGATCGATCGATCCCATTATTTTTTGATGATCGATCGGTCTGGCTCGGTGAAAGCTCGATCCAGAAGTTTACGGGAAGGGGGATCGATCGATCCATGCAGGGGGATCGATTGATCCCTTCTATTTTTGCTCGGTTTTGCCGTTTTTCCGCTCTAGGCCTCCGAACTCCGTCCCGAAATGCCTTTACACCTGAAATGACTCCTAAAAGACTAAAACACTAGAAAAAGACTCGATTATGTACAAAAAACGAGAATTAGAAAACGTCAAAAATGCAACACATCAATTCCCCCAGACTTAGTCTTTTGCTTGTCCTCAAGCAAACAAAAATCTAAGAATAAGGAAAAGGTTTTGAAAACACAAGAACTTACCTTCTCTATAGAATTACGCAATGACCCCTCAACCTAGTAATCCACGTATTGCTTCACCAAATCCAGAACATACCATTATGTACTTCTCCGCAGTTATCGCAACTTCCCAGATTCTCCCCACAGCCTCACAGAATAGTCTGAAAGCCATCATCGCTGGGTCTCATCAAAGATAACTGTGCTAAGAGCCTTCTAGACTCTTTCTCTTTCGATATCGTAACGAGCCAACCTTTAATCCTTTCGGTATTTTTCCTCTCCCCCAGACTTATTTATTTATTCATCTCTTTTTTTTTTTTTTTTTTAATTTATCGGTTCATGAGACTCGAGTATTGATGGTTTTTGCCACCGAATCCCCGGTTCACTCCCCGATTCACTTTCCTTGGCGAACTTTCATGAGACACGAGTATTGATGGTTTTTGCCACCGAATCCCCGGTTCACTTCCGTGCCATTCGTATTATTTATATACATAGATGAATTTATTTTTGGGACCGGGAGAGGAGAATCATACTTTTCATAGGTTGTATTGTCAGATACAAATGAGGAGTCAAGCTCTTAAGACGCTGATCACATTGACGAGGTAAAAGGAAGAGCTCAGAAATTAGCTCAGGCTATCTGGATTTTTTTGGAGACGTGGGTGTTTCTGATTAGCCGGTCGACATCTGGATTTTTCATTAGTCTTATTCGGAAATGATTCTGCAATAATGGTCACTCAGATGAAGAATTAGTACAATAATTCCAAAAGAAGGTTCGTAAATAAAATGAAAAACACTCTTTTTTTTTTTGGATTTTCTATGCAATAAGACTCAAGAGAAAAATAAAATAAGACAAAGAAAAAAAATGAGAAAACACATTTGAGACAGAGTTATTCCACAAAAGATGGAGATATTCATGACTCAAAGTGACTCAAAGATAAACAAAATAAGACAAAGAAAACAATGGTAGATGACAAAGACCTCTCCCCCGGACTTAAATCACACCGTCTCGGTGTGAAATGAATCCAAAGAGAGAGTAAAAATGCAAATTAAAAAGTATGTACAAGAGGTGCAGTTAGGTACCTTGGAGTTGAGTGTGTGGGGTTTATCGGCCTGGACCCCGATTAAACAACCTTCATATATTCTAGAGTTGCCGAGATCGGCCAATCTTTATCGGTCAGGACCCCGATAATTTTCTGCTACTCACCAGCGCCCTGCAAAATCAAAACACACTAAAACAAAGATTAAAATCACACTCAAAACAAACAAATACATATATATACGCGTTGAACATCACTAGCTTGACGGTTGTTTCCTCTTATTCCAAATTGTAAACGCTGCTTAGCGAGGAGGCTCGTCTGGGCTAACGCTCCTGCTTGTTTTCTACGTCGTTCAACGTGCTCTGAGGTCCTGTGTCCAGCAACAACAGGATCACCGTCATCAGCTCTGTCTGCATCCGCACCCTAATTTTTTTTTTTCTTTTGAAAGTTTAAATCAAAACCAAAAATTAGAAAGATTAGTCAAAAAAATGGAAAAAGAAAATTATATACACTTACCGGTGGGTTGCCTCCCAACAAGCGCTCGTGTTTAGTCATTAGCTTGACTCCGGGGCCGTTTAGGCGAGAGGAGGATCACCGAGAGGAACGGTGAATCCTGCAGTGATTCCGTTGTCAGCGAGATATGGTTTAAGACGCTGACCATTGACAACGAATTCTCCTCCTTGTCGGATATGCAACACGACTGCTCCGTAAGGACAGACTTCCTTAACCGTGAAAGGACCGGACAATCTTGACTTTAGCTTTCCCGGAAAAAGTCTCAAGCGAGAGTTGAAAAGTAGCACCTGATCATTTGCGGAGAAATTCCTCGGGATTATCTTCTTGTCATGATAATCTTTGGTTCGTTCCTTGTAGCTCTTGGAGTTCTCATACGCCTTTTGACGGATCTCATCCAACTCGTTTAGCTGAATCAACCTTCTCTCGGATGCGGCTTTGATGTCGAAATTTAACAATTTTACCGCCCATGCCGCTTTGTACTCGAGTTCCACTGGAAGGTGACACGGTTTTCCATAGTCTAGATGAAATGGGGTCGTGCAAAGAGGTGTATTGTAAGCGGTTCTGTACGCCCATAGTGCGTCATCAAGTTTCACGGCCCAATCTTTTCGTGTAATATTCACTGTCTTCTGAAGAATGCTCTTTATCTCTCGGTTGGAGATTTCAACTTGTCCGCTCGTCTGAGGGTGATAAAGAGTGGCTACCTTATGCGTAACACCGTTCTTCCTCAAGAGCTTCTCGAATAGTTTGTTGATGAAATGCGATCCTCCATCGCTTATCACAATTCTCGGAACTCCAAATCTCGGGAAAATGACAGATTTGAACATCTTAAGGACCACCTTGGAGTCGTTAGTCGGGCTCGCCATTGCTTCGACCCACTTTGACACGTAGTCAACAGCAACAAGGATGTACTTATTTCCGAAAGAAGATGGAAAAGGACCCATGAAGTCGATTCCCCAACAGTCAAACACCTCAACTTCGAGAATAAAATTTTGAGGCATCTCGTTTCTTTTACTGATGTTCCCTTGTCGTTGACAGGCGTCACACTTGGAAACAAAAGCCTGAGCATCACGGAACATGGTCGGCCACCAAAAACCGGCCTGCAACACCTTAGATATGGTCTTGAAGGTAGCAAAATGTCCCACATAGTTCGACCCATGGCAATGAAATAGAATTCCCGGGATTTCTTCCTCCGAGACACAACGTCTATAGATACCATCGGAACAATGCTTGTACAATTAGGGTTCATCCCAGAAGTAATGTCTGATATCCCGCATAAATTTCTTCTTTTTGTACCCCGCAAAATCGTCCGGCTCTACTTCTGCAGCAAGGAAATTGGCAATTTCTCCAAACCAAGGGATTTTGGGAAGTTTACCGGCACGAACGAACAATGAGTCATCCTGCATAACCTCGATCGCATATACATTCTCCTCGGGGAGGTAATCATTGATGGGAACCTCCTCGTCTATGCGCATTCTGGATAAATGATCGGCAACTCCATTCTCGATCCCTTTTCTGTCTTTAATCTCGAGATCAAACTCTTGCAACAACAGCATCCATCGCAACAACCTCGGCTTCGAATCCTTCTTGATAAGTAGATATCTCAATGCATCATGGTCAGTATGAACTAAGATTTTAGAGCCCACCAGATATGTCCTGAATTTATCAAATGCGTACACGACCGCGAGAAGCTCTTTCTCTGTTGTACCGTATTTGAATTGGGCGTCATCAAGAGTTCTGCTGGCATAATAGATAACGTGCACTATCTTGTCTTTTCGCTGTCCCAAAACAGCGCCCACTGCGTAGTCACTGGCGTCACACATCACCTCGAAAGTCAACTCCCAGTATGGCGGTTGTACAATAGGTGCGCTAACAAGTGCTCCTTTAATCATGTGAAAGGCCGCCAAACACTCATCATTGAAATCGAACTTCACATCTTTGCACAGCAGCTGCGTCAACGGTCTAGCGATCTTCGAGAATTCTTTGATGAATCTCCTATAGAAACTGGCATGTCCAAGAAAACTCCGGATGCCTTTGACAGAAGTTGGTGGTTGCAAACTCGACATCACCTCTATTTTGGCCTTGTCAACCTCGATCCCCTTCTCTGAAATCTTGTGGCCCAAAACGATCCCATCATTCACCATGAAATGGCACTTCTCCCAGTTCAAAACCAAGTGTTTCTCCTCACATCTCTTTAGTACCCTGCACAAATTAGAAAGACATTCAGGAAAAGAGGGTCCGTAGACAGAAAAATCGTCCATGAAAACCTCCATTATGTCTTCAATCATGTCGGTGAAGATTGACATCATTAAGCGTTGAAATGTGGCTGGCGCATTACACAAACCAAATGGCATTATGCGATAAGCATAAGTGCCAAAAGGACATGTGAATGTAGTCTTCTCCTGGTCATCGGGATGAATCAGAATCTGAAAGAAACCAGAATAACCATCTATAAAACAGTAGTAAGGGTGGTTAGCCAATCTCTCAAGCATTTGATCAATAAAGGGTAAAGGAAAATGATCTTTGCGAGTTGCAGCATTAAATTTCCTATAATCGATGCACATTCTATGACCAGTGACAGTTCTAGTCGGGATTAACTCATTCCTATCATTTTCAACTACTGCCAAACCGCTTTTCTTAGGCACTACATGCACCGGACTCACCCATGTACTATCAGATATCGCATATATGATACCAGCTTCTAGATGTTTCATTATCTCTTTCTTTACAACATCTTTCAGATTCGGGTTTAACCGTCTCTGATGTTCTACAGAAGTCATCGATTCATCTTCTAGATGTATCTTATGCATACAAAGGTCTGGTGAGATTCCTGTAATGTCATCCATAGAATAGCCTAGTGCTTTACGATATTTTCTTAATTCACACAAGAGTAAGGCAGTCTCTACGTTGTTCAGTTCAGCATTGATGATGACATGATATGTGTAGTTAGGACCAAAAAATGCGTACCGTAGCTTAGTGGGAAGTGGTTTGAGCTCGAGCTTTGGAGCTTTCAGTTCGCTCCATGGATTGTCAACAGGTGCGGGAGACTCGGCAATTGGCGATTGCTCCTCATTTCCGTCAAGTGTGACAAATGCTACCATCTTCTCCATCATTTTGCTGGAATCCAGCATCTTTGCATAACCCGTTGTGTCTTCGATCAAGTACCCAAATTCTCCCTCGGACTGTGTCAAAGGGATCTCAAGGGGATCATCCACCAGCATCTCATGCGATACTCCCTCAGTGGCTTCAGAGATGCAGTCAATCCAAAATGTTTGACCATCGATGCTTGGCTTTTTTAGCATCTTATCCACTTCGAACTTCATTATTAAATCACCTAAATGAAGATCGATCTTGCCCTTTTGCACATCAATAATGGCCCTAGCTGTAGCCAGGAAAGGTCGTCCCAAGATGAGAGGATCTTTTGGCTCTGTTTCTAGCTCAAGGACTACAAAATCCGCTGGTATATAACCATCCCCAATCTTAACGGGCAAGTCTTCCAAAATACCGAGTGGAATCTTCACAGAACGATCAGCAAATACCAACGATACTCTAGCTGGCTTGAATGAAGTGAGACCAAGGCGCTTAGCAACGGAGTAGGGAGTGAGGTTAACGCTAGCTCCCAAATCGCAGAGAGAGCGCTCAAAGGTTAGAGGCCCAATTTGCACAGATAGTACGAATCTCCCCGGATCTTCAAGTTTATCGGGCATTCTTCCTTGCAACACAGCACTGCATTCTTTAGTAATCATCATCACGCCTTCTTCACTTGTAATCTTGTTGGTGACCATGTTTTTCACGTACTTCTTCAAAGCAGGAACCATCTGAACCGCATCGATAAAAGGAAGTCTCACAGAAAGCTCGTTCACTAGCGTCTTACACTTTGCTTGCTCAAGATCTCTTTGTGTCTTCTTCGGGCGCCTAGGGTAAGGAACCTTAGGCACATAGACACGTGCTGGTGGAGCTATAGGTGCCTCCTCGATTTCTTGTGATTTGGACGAGGAACTTGCCTCATCAACTACACCATCGTCTTCCACGTCTACGATCTCGGGAATCTTCTCTTTTCCCTTTGACTCAACCACGGTTTCAATCTCCTTCCCACTCCTCAATGTGATCGCTTGGACAAACTCATTCTTTGGGTTATGTTCTCCTTTTCCGGGAAGAACTCCACTAGGTCTCTTGATCGCTTCCGCCGTTTGAGCTACTTGAGTGTCAAGTTTCTTCACATGAGTTTGAATGGCCTCGAATTTGCTGTTGAGATCCTGATACATCCCATCCACCTTGACGTTAATCTCATTAGCCGTTTTCTGCTGATTAATCCTCAATTGTTGCATCATTGCCTCAAGTTTCGACTCTTGGCTGGGTTGAGGATTGTTGAATTGTTGTCTCTGCTGAAAACCGCCTTGGTTTTGGAAATTATTCTGTCCTCGGTCTTGCCCGAACTGTTGTCTTGGCTGATAACCGCCTTGGTTAGGCACAAATTGTTTCTGCTGAAAACCACCTTGTGCATATGGTTTCCGTTCCTGATTTTGCACCCCTTGCTGACCTTGAAAACCTTTAGAGAATATGCTAATCCCCTGATTTGGAGTGGTCGGTTTTGGCTGAAAACTAGTTTGTTGCGGGTAAACTTGGTCTTCCGGGTTTTCAACGTTGGTGCTTCTGTATGAGAAATTGGGATGATTTCTGTAGTTCTGGTTGAAGCCTCTTTTGAATAACCCCTGATTTTGTACGTAGTTCACCTCATCTTCGTACTCTTGTTCTTGCTCAGTACTCTCTTTGTAGAGCCCTTCCTCTATAGTGTCTTCACAAGAGTTGACAGCTTTTTGATTTTCCTTAAGTAGTGCAGCAATTCCATTAACCTTTGCGAAAAGCTCATCCAGCCTTTGTGTTTCAACACCACTCACACGTCGCGTTCTATCATACTCGGGATTGCGATGACTTGAACTCGCGGAAAGGTTTTCAATAAGCTCATAAGCTTCCTCCTTGGTCTTTGTCATGAAGTTGCCATTGCTGGCTGCATTTAGACAATTCTTGGAGTCCTAATCTACTCCATCGTAGAAGATGTTCAACACTTATTCGTCGGAATAGCCATGATGAGGGCATTCCTTTAGATATTCTCTAAACCGCTCCCATGCTTCATTGAAAGATTCACCGCTGTTTTGTTGGAATTGAGTAATCTTGATCCTGAGAGAAGCGGTCTTTGATTTGGTGTAGAACTGATCCAAGAAGGCTGACCTGATTGCGTCCCAAGAAGTCAAAGAACCCGGCTCTAGAGATTTGAGCCATCTCGCTGCTCGATCAGCTAAAGAGAAGGAGAAAAGCTTGCACTTCAAATAGTCCGCATGGACTCCATTTGAGCTCGTAGTGCTGCAAATCTCTTCGAACATTTCAATGTGATCCATGGGATTCTCCGAAGCTTTCCCATAGAAAAGATGTCTCTCGACAATAGCAATGATCTGAGGTTTGATCTCGAAGTTCTGCCTCTGAATAGGCGGTGGACGAATAGCGGTTCTGTCCTGGTAAAATTGGTGAGGAGTATCAATAGCTCCGATGGGTCTGCGTGGAGGATGTCTTTGATTTAAATGGTGTTGAACAGCAGCAGCTTGCCTCCGAGCTTCGGCTCGTCTATGGACATCAGCAGCAACAGCTGCTTGGTTTGCATTGGCGTTTAGGTCGCCATCGCCATCATGAGCAAGAGGAGGAGGGTTCAAGAGGTTCCCTTCCTCGCCATACTCGTGATGTTCGTCTCCATAAACATGCAGATTTTGATCGTCCGGTAAATTAGCCATTCTTCTTTGCAATCTAGCTCTGTTGTTTTCTCGTTCCACTCTTGCCAAATCTTCGTTACTCAACTCAAGCAGATTTTCAGAGCCTTGGCTCCTGGTCATGTACCTGAGATGTACGAAAGAAAGCAACAATAAAACGATTTAGTAACGAAAAAAAGAAATTCTTAGTCTGAACTTTCGTCCAAGACTCATAGGCAACAATTGATCCCCGGCAACGGCGCCAAATTGATTTCAAGTGTTTTACCACATCAATTAATAGCTAGAGTGCACACTATACCGCAATCATAACGGTAGTCGATTGTAGCACTTTAGGATCGAATCCACATAGATCAATGTTACGACTATGAGAATGCATGATGAAATTAAAGCTAAGACGAATGACAGATTTTTGTTGGTTTTATGTTTTCAAAACTAATAACGACAACTAAAACAGTGTAAATTCAAATGAAGAAAGCGTTAAGCTTCGGGTGACGTTGCGGGAAATCACGAATAACGGTTAATGCATCTTAAACAGGGGATTGTATTAAGAATCGTCTAGAACTCAAACCTGATAATAGATTAACCTCCTCCCGAAGTATTAATCCCTATGCTTAAGAATATGAATACTAACTCCCGTTGAATTCAAAGGTTATAAGCATGCTTTTCTAGTTCGATTTGATAAGTTCACAAGAACGCCTTAACATCAACTCCCGTTGGATAAGGACGCTTTGCTCATCTAGGATAATTCCAGCATCTAGACAAACACTCCCGTGCGCTAGATAACCCAAGATCATGAACTAAGTGATCAGTTTAATTCAAGCAATAAGAACACCCTAGACGAAGAATCCACCAAATAAATCCCCGTTTAATCTATCCTAAACCATTAAATCATGAAATCCCTTAACACCCTTAGCTTAACTAAGAAACTACTCACTCATAATTGCAGAACAAATACAGAGAAATGATGAAGAACACATGATTAACAAAAACAGAAATAAGATAGAGATTAAGAAAACTTCTACAATTATGTAGATTCAAAGGTTTGCTTTCCAAGCTTACAAATCACCAAGATCAAAGAGAGAAGTAGAGAGACAAGTAGATATGATACATATGAAGTTCTTCTTCTTATTTTCGAGTTTTGGGCGATTTTTAGAAGAAAAGTTTGGTGAATAGTAACAAACACGTTTTTTACACTATTTACAGAAGGGAGATCGATCGATCCAGCTAGGGGGATCGATCGATCCCATTATTTTTTGATGATCGATCGGTCTGGCTCGGTGAAAGCTCCATTCAGAAGTTTACGGGAAGGGGGATCGATCGATCCATGCAGGGGGATCGATCGATCCCTTCTCTTTTTGCTCGGTTTTGCCGTTTTTCCGCTCTAGGCCTCCGAACTCCGTCCCGAAATGCCTTTACACCTGAAATGACTCCTAAAAGACTAAAACACTCGAAAAAGACTCGATTATGTACAAAAAACGAGAATTAGAAAACGTCAAAAATGCAACACATCAGTCAAGTTTCGGTTCCAGTAATTTTCGTGGAGTTCATGCTTCAACAAGCATAATTTGATGAGCCAAACCGCCCGTGAAATATCAATTAAACATGAATCAATTCATCTCTTGGTTTGATACATCATTCAATGTGGAAATACAAACTTAAGAGACGATGGAATTGTAATAAACTCGTAGGAATACACATTATATGTTGATTTACCTAGATTTGAAGATGATGTTGTAATTCTTCCTTCTTTGGCATCTCTTGGGGCGCAAGCAATGGGAACATGGAATCTCTTCTACCTCATTTTAGGGTTTCCTAAAGGTCATTTCTCTTTAAAACAAAATTCTTCTTTTTTGGAAAATTAAAGATTTTTCTAAGGACTCGACAACGATCAAGCAATGAGACTAATTTTCATATCTTCCTCTGGTTTGCATTAAAAATCATACCAGAACTAGATTCTCTTTGTTAAACCGAACATTAAGAATTGATCGGATCAACCGTCTAATATATACACGGATTTGATGAATCGTGTCACCAAACTGAAAATTAACACACACACAAAAAGCGTAAGTTCAGCTAGACAACTATGATTAGACTTTCGAAAAATAGTTGCAAGAAGAAAAAAGGCATCTCAAAATCCATTGCATTTTCAAAAATCTAAGATGATTCTGCCTTAATGTCGAGGAAGAGATAGATCAAGGTCACTTTACTTTTTATTATTATTATTTTAAAGGGTAATTTAAAACATCTAAGGACTTGAACCAAACCCGGAAAACTAATTAGATTTTGAGTTTTGTAGCTTATAGCTAAAAACTCGAATGTGCTGTCTGAATTTTAAGGAGCTTATCATAATTAATGTGATATGGATTGCAAATTTCTTTGCAAGTTCACAAAGTTCAGTAGATAATGAATGATATAAACAGATTTGCATCAAAGAGATGACATATAGATAGATGAAGATGATGGGGATTGAACAAAAACACAGGAATGGTATATATGCAACATGGAGGAATCCTTTAACGAAGTCGATGCCACCTTGAGCTTGGTTAGCTACTTAGCTAGCTAGATTTTAAATTGCTAAGCTATTGTAATTTTCCGTTTATGGGTTTCAATTTCAATGAAATGGATATTCCATTTGGTGAATTCTAGTACAATGATACTACGTACAACAGAGGCATTCCTGACAAAGATCGTCAAACAATTTAGTTCAAAAGAAAAGAAGAGAACAAGATACAACGATTCAGAATTAAGGCGGCTAGAGAGTAAATCTGAAAGCCGGGCTTAATTGATTCATTAAGACATAAACTCACCAAACTTTTCAGAGCTGCGGATTTTCCTCCAATCTTTACGAATTGGATTGCTCAGTGCATCACAACTACCTCCTTCTCTATTAACTTCAATGGAGAACTTTGTGGCTACTTCATAGGATCGAGAGGATTAAGGCAAGGGGATCCTCTTTCCCCTTCCTTATTTGTTATGGCTATGGAGGTGTACTCTAATTTGATTAATTCAAGGTTTGATGCGGGGCACATTGGTTATCATCCTCTAGGCCGGAATCCAAAGATATCTCATCTTGCTTTTGCTCATGACATTATCATCCTTTTTGATGGAACTGCTCACTCTCTCCAAGGTATTTCTTCTTCCTTGGACTCCTTTCAAAGATTGTCTGGATTATGCATGAACATGGATAAGACCGATCTATTCACAGCGGGACTGAACTCGGAGGAAGTTGAATCTCTTAACATGTTTGGCTTCCGAAGGGGTTCTCTCCCCATCCGATATCTAGACTTGCCTCTTCTTCATAGGAAGCTAAGGAAAGCAGACTATTCCCCATTGACAGAAAAAATTTCAGCAAAGTTCTATGGCTGGACTGTGAAATGTCTCTCCTTTGCAGGTCGACTTCAGTTAATCTCTTCTGTTATTTACAGTTTGGTGAACTTCTGATTTTGCGTTTTCTCTCTACCAAAAGGCTGTCTCAAAGCAATAGAGAAGCTTTGTAATCAGTTCTTGTGGTCTAGTGATTTGGGGAAAAAACAATGGCTAAAGTTTCTTGGAAGAACATCTGTTTACCTAAGGCAAAGGGTGGTCTAGGATTAAGAAATTTCCTGATTTGGAATAGAATCCTCAATCTCAGATTGATTTGGATTATCTTCTCAAACAGTGGCTCTTTGTGGAAAGCCTGGATTAGAGAGCACAAGCTAAAAATGACTTGCTTTTGGTCTACTGAAATTAAGAGTGGTGACTCTTGAATAAAAAGGTATTTCTGATATTCACGATGTCTTTTTTTATGCAAACATTGGTCATAAAATTCTGATTGTCTTTGTTTTTTGTGATTTCAACATAATCTTATGGTGATGGAGACTCAAACGGTTCAGGAGTATGTATTGCTACCAAGGGCACAATCATCACGTGCTATCACGTTTGTTTTAACTGTTGCAAACCCTACCGCAAATCTGATCAAAGAAGGGTAACATAAATTTTTAATTCTTCTTGTGACTTTAACAACAAATTTTTAGTTCATATGTTGATAAGAACTTCAAATTTGCCAAACTAATGAAATTAATAATAAAAAAAACCTAAACACACACAAACACCAAAAGAAGCTAATGAAAGGATTAAAGTCACAAGAAGAAAATCCAAAAAACACTTTCAATCATAAGAACTAAAAATTTATGTTACCCTTCTTTGATCAGATTCGCGGTAGGGTTTGCGACAGCTGAAACAAACGTGATAACACGTGATGATTGTGACCTTGGTATCAATACATACTCCTGAACCGTTTGTGTCTCCATCACCATAAGATTATGTTGAAATCACAAAAACAAAGACAATCATAATTTTATGACCAATGATTGCACAAAAAAAGACATCGAGAATATCAAAAATACCTTTCGGAAGGTGTATCTCGACAACGCATGGACTAACGATTGCAGCGATATTTGCAATCGTGTCCCTGCCCAAACAGCCATATTCGACAACGGTTTTGGGTATATTGGCAATTAAAATTAAATGGAGTATGTGGTGATAGAGACTCAAACGGTTATTTTATAGCAATTACAATTAAATGGAGTATGTGGTGATAGAGACTCAAACGATTATTTTATAGCAATTAACTTTGTGGTTTATCAGGATAAATCCGGTGGGCCACTTTTGGATCTCGACGGGCAAGTCATCATGATCAATTCCATGGTCTCACTGACTGACAAGATTCAGGTTGAACAAGGCTTTAGTTTTGCGGTTAAGATTGACGAGGCTCAGAGATTGATCAACAACTATTATGACATGTTGAAGAGAAAAAAATGGAAGGTAAAGAAACATAAAGAATAAAAAAAATTTGATCATGTTCTTCATCTACATTATTGAACCAAACTTTTTTCTGTTTTTTTATTTACTTAATTCTCAGGAGGAAAACAGAGATAAAGATGGTTGAGAGGAACTGGTGGCTTTTGAAAGGGAGAGAATAATCAATAATCTATATGAGAGTATGATATTTAGTTGCTTATGTTTCTATCTTTGACAGTAGAAAGATTGACTTAAGGGGTTTCGAGGTGATCATTCTCTTACTTTCAAACTAGCATAATTATTCTTATGGCAATAATTGGCTTATCATTTAGGGAAACATTTTGAAGATTGTGATAAGATGATTCTGTATTACTGAACAATGTATATTAATGATACAGTTATATATTATACGTATTTCAATTCGTAATTAAGGCTTTTGATTTCAAATCCATTTTATGCGAAACTGGTTTTGAGAAATTTGTAATGTATCATCATGTGGAATATTTATGTTCTATAATCTGTAGAAATCATATTTTGCGATTACATGACGTACAAACTATAGAGTATGTAAGTAGAAAATGTTGTGGTAGTTAATTAACTGATCCGGTTCGTTCGGTTCTTTAGAATGCTTTACTTTCATCTTTCCTCCAATTAGAACCGTCCACATTATCTCTTATGCCAATCTTCACTGCATTTTACAATTGCTTCAGTTTTAAACCAACGACTTGATGATGATGAAACATTTTGAAATACAATATATGTTAAACGAACACTGAAACTTAATGCAAATGCGTTGCATCTTTAATTCGCTATTTTGACTTTTTAACTAAGAATAAATATTTAATTCGTTAATCTATTGAGTATTGACTATTGTATATGTGTTCTGAAACCTATAGTATCAAAATTTTATGTCTCGTTTGTGTCCCTTTTGTTCCCATTTCGAAATATTCGTTCGACATTAATCATATGATATGTAAATGAGAAACTTTTGTTGTAAGTTGCATCTCTATAATATTATTTAAGAAAATATTTTTGAAAATTAACTTTGTTTTATAAGTTATTACATGAGATGCCATTACAAATAAGAAAAAATAATTAAAATAGGAATATATAATTGTTTTTTAAATTTATTGATGAAGATATGGAAAGTATTTATTTCCAATTAACGAGGTTATTTATTATTTAATTTCTTAATTATTATGATAGTATTACATAATAATCAATCCATACATACATATTCAAAGAAAATATATTAGGGATCTTGCAATATTTTTCACTATGATTATTATATTTTATTTGAATATATATCAAAACAAAAGTTTGAAAAAATAATTTACTAATTTTATAAATAGTTAGACGCGAGAAAAATGTTTTTTTAAGAGTTTGTGGACTAACCACAAAACCATAGTTATTAAACGATGCATATTAGAGTTATGTTTTCAAGATTATAGGTTTTTTCGGATTAGCATGAATAATATATTAGTTCATTGCAAAACGGGCTAAGTAGATATGTTAGTCCGAGTTGATAATTATATATATATAATCATTAGTTAGACATATTATAAAATTTAGATAAATTTATTTTTTCTTAAATCTCAAAACAATTTTTAAGAAAAAAATTATCTCGTGCTATATAGCTAAAGCGGGTTGAATCCTAGTTTTTTTACATTTGGAAACCTCTTTCTCTTCGATTGGCATCGGTTTGACATTTCTATTTCACAGCTAGAATTTTTACCACAAACCATTCTTCCGCATGAATCCTTGATTTACTGCATTAAATATTAATAAACAAAAAAACTAATTCATGGTGGTCCTAGGGTTCAAGGATCATGATTCGAGTTTCCCTACTATAATTTAATTTAATCATGAGTGGTCATTATATACGAATTAAATGACAAAATACCTGATGTTCCACAATTTCTAGGGATTAGTGATAATGGATTTTTGATCGATATTAATTACCCAAATACTCAAGACATTGTAGTATTTTGGAATCAATCTAAGGATGTGCGAGAACAATACACTAGGAATACAAAATACTATATTTAAGCTAAGCGATTCAAATTAGAGGTTGTCTAACAATCCTAATTACATTGAAGTTCAAATAAGCAAGACTAAAGCATAAAAAAATCAATTAAAAGACTAACAAGTTTCAAACTTAATCAAAGCGGAAAATTAAACTAGAAAGCTAAATGATTTGAATCAATGCTAAACAAGCGAATTCTAGGATGAGGTTATTGATTTTGGGTGATCTTAGAGATAATTCATGATGTCATTATGCCCAAACAATGTTAATCCTTAGGTCTAGATCACTAATTAAGACTAATCTATTTTTATGACACTAATCACTTTGTTAATTACCGAATCGAGAACAAATTTCTATTTGCAATTAATCAGCCAACAAGCATTAATTTCAAGATCAATTAACCAAGAAACACCTTAGACAACTATTTTCATAGACTAAACATGTAAATCACTCATTACGCTCTTTGGGGAATTTCATCGAACAACTCACGGACATGAAATTCCCTAAGATCTAAATCAACTTAAACAAGGCTAATCTAACATTAAAACCACCTAATGAGTAAGGATCTTTACTAAACTAAACCCTAACATCATGGATATTAAAATCACCCTAATCTACCTCATCCCAAGGATCCTAAGGGATCTACTCACTAATTCGAAAACAACAAAATCCATAAAGATTGTGTTAATGATCATCATTGGTGGTTTAGAAAACAAAGTATTAAAGAAAACACTTAAGAACTTGCATAAAACTCAAGATATCGCTTACAAATGTTTAAGAACTTAGAAAAGGAAAGAGTTTCAAAAGAGAGAAGAAGATAGTAAAAAAATTAGGTATATAAAGCCTAATAGAAAGGGGGATTGAACCGGGTCAACCCGGGTTTTGACCCGGTGGGTTTGGATCCTGGACAGTCCGCAGCGGCCGTAGTTCCCCGGAGCAACATTCGGGGGCTTCAACGGATGAAACCGCATTAGCCGTAGTTCCCCGGAGCAGCACCCCAGAACAACATTCGGTAGCTTATCTGCGCAGCAGACAGACATATGCTTACTACATTTGTCGTATATCTTTAACCGCTAATCGGAATGATATGAAACAAGCGCCAAACAAAAGCTAACTCGGGTTTCTATGACTTTCTTCAAGGTCTCCGAAGCTAAATCCAAATGGAAAACCTTCATAAGGCACGATCTTTCAGTCACTTAGGATGGCCTCTGCATTTTCTTTCTACACTTTTCATCTAAAAGCATGTCATTCATCATTTTTTAACCTCCATGCGTTCTCAAAGATCAAAACACCTAAAAAGAACATAAAATACAATACAAATGCATGATATGAATGAAAATGCAACATAAAGCTCTAGAATGCAAGACAATGCAAAAGTGAAGCCAAAATGCATATATATAACTCCTAAATGATGCAAAGTGAGATCAACATTAATGAAAACACGAGTTATAAATGTTTAAAAACCATGAATATCAACTAGTCGTCTAGACTTTTTGGCTATATATTCCCATAAAAACAAACAAAATAGTTCGTGAACAAATCGAATTGAAACACGTATTAAAACGTTCAAAATAGTTCAAAAACTGACTGGATTATCTCTCGATTTTAGACATTGAAATCGTATGTAAAAAGATACATATTCCGGTGATATTTTCCCATGTGTAATATAAAAGGGAGAGAATAATCAGTAATCTATATGAGAATATGACATTTAGTTGCTTCTGATTCTATCTTGACAGTAGAAAGATTTACATAAGGAGATCATCGTTCTCTTACTTTCAAACTAGCAGAATTTGTGAAATGGGTTTTAATCAAATGTACATGATATCTTAACTTTTATTGAGGTATGAAGAAAATTGAATATAAAAAAAAATGGAATAAGCGACGAGATTGAAGAGAGAAGTCAGAGAAGAGAATCAAAGAGGCTAAAGAAACTGATACGAGAACTTTACTCTGCAAGAATAGAGTCGAGATCCATGGAAGAGAACAAGGTAAAACAAAGAAACTGAACGAGACTTTACTCTGTTCTTTACTGTGATTACTCATTTGATTTGGCGTTTCGGTTTCACTCCTTACAATATATCTAGAGAAATATTTGCTTAGAGAAGTCATAGAAACAGAGTGGAACTTGAGTGATGCTTTGATTTAAGCGTTTTGCTTTTGACTTAAATTCTCAGGGACGAAATCCGGATTTGGGGCCGAGCGAACCTGATGAGAGAACTGATCGGAGACACGATACAAGATCCTCGGCAGAGAGGAGGGTAAAATATCTGAACAAGAACTCAGTACTCTGTTCTTTACTGCGGATTAGTATTATGATAAAACAGAGTCGATACGGTTTTCTCAGGAGAATGAAGACCCCCAGTTTAAGAATAAACGAAGCGGGTCAGATTCGTGACCACAGAGAGTCAGACGCAGACATACGACCTAATCCGCAACAATAAGGACTGGGAGGTAGTGAGATGCAACAGAGGAGAAGCCATGAAACAGAGCCGGGTCCATATCCAGTTCGCTAAGGTGTAACAAATTTTCGGCATTATATAGTAAATGGTCTGTGTAGCTATGGAAATAAATGCCGTTTCAATCATCCTCCTGATCTTGCACCGGTGAGAAAGAAAGGAAAGAAAAGAAAGTTATGTATTTTTGGCTGAGTCTAAGTTGCAATTTTCCTCATGATGGCTTGCTGCTTTGAAACATATTAAAAGGAGCTTCCAAAGAAGATGCATGATTGTAAGGTACAGATCTCAAATCTGATAAATTCGATTGGCTGTTGTAAAAAGAAAAGAAAAAAAAACGAGATTTTGTATTTTTTATATGTTGTCTGGTTTAGTCGTTACTTGATTTGAAAGACAGATAAGCTCGGTCAGTAGATTCACCTGAGTTATTTTTCTGAGAGGATATTGTCGGTTGGGCTCAAGTTGTTCATATTTTCATTCAAAGGAAAGAGATAGTGCAGCAGAACCTATGCGTCAGGTAGCGGTTACTATAGATTTATTCTTATCAGCCAAATGTGAAAGACTTACTGAGTTTCTTCACCATGTCATTAAATTCTCAGGCGAGAACTATTCCGGATTCTAGAGAGCGTGATCCAAGAGAAAGATTCTAAGATATATGAGACAACTTGCTCTTATTTAACCGAACGGCATTGTCGAGAATTGAATTAAAACACAAGTAAACCACTCGAAAGTCTAAAATGCTCATTTATTCCAAGGATCGAATCCAAGCGTCTTACAAAAACAAGCTTAACCGAAATTAACGTCTTTAAACCCAAATCTCATTACTAACATTTTAAATCCGAAACAACGAATAAATAAATTAGGAACTCCCAAAAGCCCTGTACCACACCGGAACGACTACTCTTGCACTTTCTCGAACTCATCTGAAAAACAAAGAAGATGGGTGAGTAATTGGGATTATTCAGTGAGAATGAGCTCAAAGGCCCATAAATTACCGTTCACGCCTATACTTATGGCACATGCCCAATCTATGGTTTAAACTATCCCCAATCAATCTAGATACGACAAACATGTATCATACATCACATCTTAAAACATCACACAAAACTATCTTATCATTTCGGTGCATCCACGCCAACTCGCGTGTCCACCTAGGGGTCCTTATCCCTACTAATCGTTTCGGTGCATCCATGCCGACTCGCATGTCCAACTAGGGGTCCTTATCCCCACTAATCATTTCGGTGCATCCATGCCAACTCGCATGTCTACCTAGGGGTCCTTATCCCCACTAATCGTTTCGGTGCATCCATGCCAACTCACATGTACACCTAGGAGTCCTTATCCCCACTACGTGCCATAGCACCAATCTTACCACATCATTCATAATATGCATCACATCATTTCATAATATGTATCATATCATCAAAACATCATGTTCTTATTATCACAGAATATACAACCGTTATTCATTTATAAACCTCTCTTTATTTATTAAAGTTCATTTCAATGTTACCGTTTATCAAACAACAAAATGGTACAACACTTTCCTAAAACCATAACCCGAATACCTATATAAATATATGTAGATGTACCATAAACTCCATTCTTCGGTTAAGCTTATATAAATATATATCACTAAGTTTTTTATACTTGCCCCATATAATCTCATCAAGCATTACAAGCAATACAAAGAACGTATCTGCACATATATACGTGATCCTAAGTAACTATATACTTACATATGTATAAAGGACCGGATTAACCACACACGAGACGGATAACATAACTATACACGTTAACGGAAAATTGTCCTCGGACCCTCACCTTAGCCTTAACGACGAACGGAGACGTTAGAGATGTGGATCGGCAACGAACGGAGTAGATCGGGAACAGTGGTCGTCGACGGTGGTCACGTACGGTGGAGTTACAGCAGCAGCTTGTGGCGCAAGGAACGTCTTAAACTTGACCGAGATTGCTTCTCCTTGCCTCGACGGTGCTGCGGTGGATCCCTGACAGCGGTGGCGACGTCTCTGATGCATAGAGGAGGCTATACGGTGAAGAACATGGGCGGTGGTGATGGTGGCGGCACACACACCACACACAATCGGTGACACGCGAAGGAGAAGAGAGAAGAAGAAGATGACGCGGAGAAAGAGCGACGGTGGCGCAGCAGTGGTGACACGTCAAGGTGAGACCGTGTGAAATCCCAAGAATATGTTTTGGGGCCAATTTTTTTTCATTAAAAATCTTACCCTTTGAAACCCAAAAATCCGCTACCTAAAGCCCATTACCAAGCCTATTTGTATTCCTATCCAATAAACAAATATCTAAGGTTTCTCATAAGCTTTTTATATAAATAAAAGGTGTTGTTTCGGAGGAGAGAAGCACCAGAAAAATTCCCGGCGAAGCCCTGCCCGTTTTGCTCTTCACCACCATAAACCCTAGCCATCACCGCCACCTTGCAAGACGTTTTTCCGGCGATTCATGAGGAGCCACGTTAAGATCTACATACCTATGGAAACCCCGAGTCTTATCTTTTTGGAAAGTCTGGGTTTGTTCAGATCGGAGATTCGTGTTAAAAGTTATCGCTGTATCTTCTTGTCTGGTACATTCTGGCCGAATTTCCAGTCATCGCAGATCATACCCGTTTTAGGAGAAAGGAGAAACGGATGAGAAGATATTCTCCGAATGTTATGAAAATCGGTAAGGATATTCTAGAATTCCAGATCTATCTACAGCCGAAATCAAATTATCATTTGAAGTTATGGTTTGAAAGATATTTGTGTTTTTTCCGAGACTATTATTCGCAGCGCACAGATCCGACCAGGCTGGAGAGTTGGGCTGTTTGGTTGGGCAAATCAATCTGGATCGTTCTGAAACTTTGCAAAGACATGTATGACTCATGGAGTTAGATTCTGGTAGAAGGGTGACCAGTTTGGAGTTGGGGAACATGAGGAAACGTGATGATGAAGATAAGGCAGTGAATCTGTCCAAAGAAGAAGGAAGGAGAAAAAGGTGTTTTGCCTTCAAACCGAAGGCAAAGGTGAGGACTAGATTTGGATTCCTAAGATGCGTTAGTTGAACTAGGAATATGTGTATGTTTGATATAGGCAGTAGATATGATTGTTGATTGATGCATAATTATGTGAAGTAGATGTATGCTAGGCGTGTTAGCACGACTGTTTGTCGCCAGCGAGCATGGGTGTTGAGCCATGACGTGGTATTGTTTGTTGGGTCGCAATAAGAATGTATTACGGTTGTGGGCCCATGGTCACACGAAGGATTCATCAGTGAGTGGACCAAACAGCTGACGAGCTGAGAATGTTAATGAAAGGAAAAGTCAAGGAGAATGAGTACCTTGGACCGAGGTCTTAGGGAATGTGATATAGATTTGCTAGGATGATTGATGTGATGTGAATTATTGCATGTTGAAATTATTGTTTCATGACTTATAGAATAGTTAGTAAGAACATGTAGGTTGTTGTGTTTCTATTGTTTATATTGTGCATACTCGTTATTGTTATTTCAATTGATGTATCTAAGAATCATGTGTGTTCCAAAAGCACACCCTCGTTGAGTATTCCCAAAATACTCACCCCTCTTTCCCTTTTCAGGTTTCGTTTAAGAGATCATTTGGCGTGGAGTGCAAGTCAAGTTATTTATTAGGGTTTCCCCGGGATAGGGTATCTCAGACGGGATGGCGGCGAACTCTCCTCTCTGTTTTTTTTTACGGTGAATTCTCATTTGATTTACTTACTCTCTACCATATTCAAGAGAAAAAGCGACGGAGAGATGATATTTGAACGTCAGAGGAGGGAGTCTCGTTTGAAACTTGAGCAGGTGTTAAATTGAATCAGCAACAATTTGGTTTTTTAATCAAATACAGGAAGAAGATTCTCATGGGAGCTTTTTTTAATTGGTTTTCTTCAGATGGAACGCACAATTCAACTCAACGAAGGGGCTCAAGTCAGAGAGGTATTACCGGAACTCGGGTTTGAGAGAAAATAGGGCGATGGGTTTTAAAAGGAAACAGGGTTACTTGACAACTCTCGGACTCCTTGGAACACAAGAAACGGATATGTGTTGGACAAGCTTTCGATAATTTCAATCTTTTTTTTTTTGAACGAAATTTTTCAAATTAAATTGCAGGGGTAGGTGTTACAGCATGGATATTATATAACTTACATAAAATCCCGGTTTGGATCTGGTTAGGATCCCTCAACCGATAAGAAATTGAAATTAAAGCCTCAACAAACCGAAGGTGGAACCGGACTAAACCAGTTGAAAAGAAACCCTAAAAAATGAAGCCGCCGTTGCTAAGCTTCGAGAGAAGGGAAGCCATCCTGTCACGAAGGCCGCCGGTGTGAACCTCCACCGCGAAGACTGCCGGTACAGACCTCCGCCGAAACAGACACCACCTAAGAGAAGAAGGAGAGCGGATCAGGACCTCCGCCGCAGCAACTCAGAAAATTGTCACCACTTCCACAGCCGCCGGAGAGAGAGAAAACGGATCCGCACCAACGGATCTCAGTGGTTTTACCTAGACCATGAGAGCGAACCTGACGGAAGAGGGAGAAGAGGACGCCTGAAGGTTGGAAACGCCGGGAAAACTCTACTGCTTCGACATCTCCGCCGTCCCCTGGCGGATCTGCAAATTGGAGGAGACATCCGGCGAACCTCCGATCAAGAACCCACTCACCACCACACCACCCTCAGGGCTTCAGTCGATCCACCACATCTTGACCACGCCGAGCAAAACCAGCCTGATCTCCACAAGGATGAGCCACCGCGCGAGCTTCAGAGAAAGAACCAACAACCGATCTCGTCCTCAAATATCTTGTGCCTGAGCAACTCCTATTCACCACTTCAAAGGCCCATCCACACCGACGCTTTGCCAAAGATACAAACGCCAAAAACTCACCGGATTAGAGGGTCTTTCCACGAGTGAAGCACCGTAGGTGTGGAGGAGTCTCTCACGACACCGACGATGAAGCCGGACGTCGGAGAGAGCCCTCCGGAAGCAAGAGAATGGAGTCGACTCTCAAACAAAAAAAAGGGAGAGAAATCGCCGCGAGTAAGATTTACTCGCGCGACTTCTTGTTTTTTATGAGTTGATGATAATTTCAATCTTTTGACTGTTGTTGTTTATAATCACTTCTAAAAGTTACGTTTGTGCAAAATTATAGCTAGATATATGGTTCGGAAAAAGTAATATAGTCAGTTTCAATCACATTAGTATGAAACTAGTTGAGTGAAATATATTCTCATCATATAGAGATTTACACATCAATATTATATTCTTGTATGCTCAAACTTAAGTATAAGTTCATTTGATGACACATTTTGAAATGCAATATGTATTTTTAGTTAAACGAATGATGAAACTCAATGCATAGGCCTTGCATCTTTAATTCGTTATCTTGACTTTATACAAAAAAACAATTCTTTAGTTCGTTAAGTTTATTGTACATGTACATAATGTACTCTTAAAACTTCGAAAAACATAATCAAAATTTTATGTCCCTTTTGTTTCCCATTTCACGACCTTCTGACTATTCGAAAATTCTTTTGTGATTTCTCATCTGATTTTCTTGTTTTTTATGCGTCATTGTAGATTGATTCTCAGGCTAGAAGTAGTATCAATGACTCAGTAGCAGAAGCTGGAGAGTATATGCAGCAACAGAGATTGGGTAAAGAAACTTGAACTCTTGACTGTTGATGATGTAGGAACGCAATTCTACAATAGGACAAACTGAATTACATAAATAAATTGATAAACATAATATTAAAATGATACAAAAAACAGGAATTTAGGAAGAACGGATTTGCAGAGCCGAGACGCTTTTTCCTTAATTCTAAAAACGCCCGTAGTGTGACGGTTGCATGGCGTTCCAAATCTTAGTATACAACTGCATTTCTCTTATGATTTGCATCACACAAAATCATAAGTTTTCGAACCATTTTTTATGTGTTGTACTCTCTTAGAAAAATAAATAAAAACAAAGAGAGGAAGATGAAGGGGATAATGAACAATTTTTGTTGCCACAAGAATGAGAGAGACACAAGACTTAAGACTCAATTATATTCTCCATAATACTCCATTAATCTAATTTAATATGAGTTATTATGATGAATTATGGAGGTTACACAATTGATTTTATTAAATCAATTATTCATTTGAAGATGAGAGTTTATTTCTTGACCAAATTTAATTCTCCATTTGATTAGAATAATTATATACTTTTGACCAAGTTTATTTCTCTATTGATTAAAAGAATTTTTTGACCAAATTTAAATTTATGTAGTGATCAATTACATAAATAAAAATTTGATGCAAAAAAAAAAGGTTATTGGATCAAGGTCCATCTACCCGAACCCACAACCGATCCTGAGCCCGTACCGACTCGTCTCGGTGCGCGCGCATATGGTTTAGCATGGATTCACTCTTTTCTCATTTCAAGTGTTCCTAAGGTTATCAACCTTGTTAGGACTTCTCCACTATTTATACAAGAAGATTTCACCTCCAACTTCCAATGTGGGACAAATTACATTTGTTCCATTTTATGCTTATCAAGCAACCACTTTGGACATCAATTTCTCATTCAAACAAATTTTGTTGTTGACATATGAATACCTTATGTTATAGTACTCACATCGAGGAATCCAACGATTCTAATATTCTGTCATTCCAACAACTGAGTTGCCCGGAAAATCCACTGGAATACTGGCCAAAATCTTTTGTCCAAAAACAAGTTCTAACAGATGATTATGATGAAGCAGAGTCTAAAGACTTATCACAAGACAAGATAGAAGAAGAAGAAACTTGCTGTGATGTGTGAATTCTCATTTCATTTACTGTTTCGGTTTATCTACTCTCAGGAGGAGAATCACAACGTAGTTGCTCAACAGAATCTTAAGGAACAAAGACAGATAGATATTGAGAAACATAGAAAAGAGGAACGTTTGAAACTTGAACAGGTGTTTAATTGAACCATCATATATCCATGTAATCCACCAACCATATATCCTTTCTTAGGACAAATTGACTATATTATAATAAAAAAGTTGACTAATGTTATAATTATATATGTTGATAATATAGTATCCGTTAGTATTCTATACTTTTTAATAAAATACTAAAATGCGAGAGTTTCAATATTCTATAATATGTTTTATATTGCATGAGTAAAAGGTGAAAAATAAATAATTGATTATACATTCCACCATTTTCACAATTTGAGAACATTTGAAAAAAAAAAATTGATCAAGCGAGTAATGATCATTCTTGGTAAGTCAAAGAAGTTCGTCATAAATCCATTCATCTTTCCTTATAATATCAATTTCTATATTCGTTAGGTTATTTATTTTTAAATCGCTATACATTATTTTAAAGTTAAATTCTTTACAACATTTATTTGAAATACATTAACAACATAAAGTTAAAGTTAGAGTTCTTACCTATCATCTCTCTATTAGATTGAATAACTTCCAGCTGATAATAATTGTGGGAGTGACACATCAGCAAAAAAAAAAACTTAGCTCAAATTAATTGTCTAGACTTTACCCGTATTGTAATTATAAACCTATCATCATCTATTTCTTGCTAATTGTCTAGACTTTTACCCATATTAAAGATAAACCAAAATTATTCGCTTATCACTATTTACAAATTTTGACCGTTGTAATTTCAACTACAACAATAATATGTAAAACTTATATAGATATATCTTCACATTTAAATGCTAACATATTTTTAATTTTATTTTTACCGTAAATGCTAACATATTATTCTCATGTCGATTTGTACCACCGTCAAGTTAAAAATTGCCCAAATATATAAGTAATAGAGCCGGATGAATCGAAAACAGGTAGAGAGAAATGATTCTACAAGAATGGGCCGATGACCCGGTGAATTTTGAATGGCCAAGCGATCCATTCCTGCAAGTTTTGCTCGCAACAAAAGTTGAACATCCTTGATCACAACATGAGCAGATTAGTAGATATTGAGTACGCATCATTTCCGATACAACCATTCGGTGGAATCTTGAAAATAACAAATTTCAAATTAGTAGTGCAGCACGACACTAACGTACACGTACGTACTTAAAACATGTAAGGGCAGCACAACACCTGTTACTCGTAAAGAAAAAATTGTTCTAGTTGCGTTGTTGATCATATTCTTAAGAAAAATCTCACGTTTTACATATTTTTACGTCACATGCATATGTTTTACATATTTCTTACACTTTACAAATTTTACATGCAAAAGATGAAATTTAAGTGAAGTTATCACTCCACCTCCGTCGTCCTCTCCGCTTGCTCCGCCATCATCCTCTCCACTGCGTTTTACTCAAGATCTGGTCGTAGAGTCTCCGTTCTCATTAATGTTTATACTTTGAAGAGATTATCCTCCACCTCTGCTGTGAAGCTTTATGCCGGCCGGACGGTCATCTCCGGTGATTTTTTCTCCGGCGAAAGTCCTATGCGCTCATGAGATAAATTCTCTGTTGGAGAAGAACGTCGAGAAAAATTCTCTTTGTTTTGATGATATGAGCCTGGCCCATGAGATAATTGGGCTGGATAATGTTAGCTCGGAAAGCCCATTAAGAAGCAGAAAATCAGCTGCTGCGTTCAACGGTGTGTTCTGCCGTTCATGTTCCTTCATTTCAAGTTCAATTGTTTACGATTTGGTGAAGCCAATCACCTCAATTTCCTCCGCTAAGGAGAGACAATTTTCTTCCCTTTGGGAGAGATCACTTCCACATTCCTCCTCTTTTGAGGAGAGATCATTTCCATCAATTTCCCTTTCTATGAGAGGTGGTTTTTCTTAGGCTTTAAAGGCGAGAAAACGTTTTCTTCGGCTTTGGCTTCCTCCTCTTTGAGGAGAGATCATTTCCATCTTGTGTAGCAGTCTCCACGGGGCCAGAAGATGCAACATATCTCGTTTCGGCGAGCTTCCGAGGTGTCGATTGTCTTTCAAACTCACAAGCTAAGGTGATGAACTTTCAACTTTCCGGCTTTGCCGTGAATATTTTGTCGATGCATCCGATTTTTTGGATTCACAGTCCCTTTTATCGATGCATTCGAGCTTTGGCTCCAATTCGCTTCCAAACTTTTATGAAGATCTATATGTTTTAAATTTTTATGGTTTTTATGTTTTGTTGTGTTGATAAAAGAGGATGGATAATTCCCTTTTTATGCTGTAATTTGGAAGATTAAATTAATGGAATCAAAGTGAAAAAGAAGATTATTTTGATAAAAATCATATGTGAGCAATTATATTTATTCAGAATTTAGTTTACGTGTATTGGCGATTGTAATAAAATTTATTAAAAATACTTCAGTTTTAATCTCATAAATTATATCTAGTTTTTGAGGTTTCAACGGTTTTATTTTGAATCTATATATGTCGCGTTTAAAAACGTATTGTCTTTCAAACTCACAAGCTAAGGTGATGAACTTTCAACTTTCCGGCTTTGCCGTGAATATTTTGTCGATGCATCCGATTTTTTGGATTCACAGTCCCTTTTATCGATGCATTCGAGCTTTGGCTCCAATTCGCTTTCAACCTTTTATGAAGATCTATATGTTTTAAAATTTTACGGTTTTTATGTTTTGTTGTGTTGATCAAAGAGGATGGATAATTCCTTTTTTATGCTGTAATTTGGAAGATTAAATTAATGGAATCAAGGTGAAAAAGAAGATTATTTTGATAAAAATCATATGTGAGCAATTATATTTATTCAAATTTTAGTTTGCGTGTATTGGCGACTGTAATAAAATTTATTAAAAATACTTCAGTTTTAATCTCATAAATTATATCTAGTTTTTGAGGTTTCAACGGTTTTGTTTTGAATCTATATATATCGCGTTTAAAAACGTATTATATTTCTGAACACTTAGAAGTTTGTATATCAAAACCAACCCCAAATGTAGGGGTGGGCAAAAAAACCAAACCGAACCAACCGAACTTAAACCGATCCAAACCAAACCATATTCTATATATAACTCAATCGGTTGAAGTTTTTCTCAACCCGAACGGTTCGGTTTAAAACCGAACCGATAACCCAATGTGTTTTTGTTAATTAGTTTTTTTAATAATATTAAAAATATAAACACATATGGTGGATTTTCGGTTCTTCACCTAAAGCCTTTAGGCTAAAGGTCCTAAACCCACATTTTTCTTTTTTGTTTTCAACTTCCATTTTTTTCTTAGTTTTGCTAAGGTAAATGATTTTTATAATAGTTTTATATTTATGCTATAAGTTTATAATGGCTCATATAAGAGATGAATAAACATTGGTTTGTATAGTTAAATTATATTTAAATTATTGACTTGTTGTAGGTTCATTTTAGTGGGATGGGAGAGTTGAAGCCATGGATTTTTTTATTTTTTTATATTTTGATTAAGTGGGATAATTTCAGTTTGGTTTTAAACTTTTATGGAATGGTTTTTTTTATGGCTTCGTTTTGTTTACGTTTTGTTAGGATTCTTGTTTTTATTAGTTGATTTTTTAAAAACCGAACTAAAACCGAACCAAATTACAACCGAACCAAACTAAACCAAACCGAACTAAACCCAAACCGAATAAAAACCGAACTAAACTTATATCGGTTGAGTTCGGCTAGAGTTTTATTCAACCCGAATCAACCGAACCGAACCGAACCCGAAATTAAACCGAAATTCCCACCCCTACCCCAATGTAACAAACTAATCTAATGGTACTTAATAAACATAGTATTAACACAAAGATAAAGTATTATACATCACTTCTTCAAATCAAGAAAATAATTTTTTTCATCAGTTTTATCTGATATGCTCAAATTAATACCCTAAAAGTACTAAGCAGTAGTTGCAGTATATGTAGGGGTCGAACACAAGGACTCACAGAAATCACACAATAGATTAAATAGATTCGAATTAAGCTAAACCAATAAGATGAAACAAAAGACAATAAACAGTAAAGAGTTGTAAATTCTATGGGAGAAATATAGATTCAGGGTATTTCTCAGGGAATCAATGAATGCAGGTAAACTAACTAACATGATTCAGATTTAGCGCGGTTCTTGAACTCAAATCACTAAAGTATAATTAACCAATTGTCGTTGCGAAAACTATCTAAATATAAATCCTAGGAATTCCAAATCTCTTTGCGAATCCTAAGGTCTAAATAAGCTTTTAGATCAGGTTTGATTTGTTCACAAAACAACTAAACCAAATCTCTTTGCGAATAGTTATTTTGCTCACCTTAGGTTCTATCAGGTAATTAATCGCACTGTCGTGCCTAATCAATTATCTTAAGATCTATGTTATAGGTAGCTAATCTAGAACAAGCTTTGAACACAACCTAAAGCGAATAACTAATTCAGATGGTAAATCCTAATAAATTAATCAACCTAGCATTAAGAGAAAACCCTTATGAGAACCCTGAACCTAAAGTGGATCTACTCAGACATGGAGAATGAAAACAACATGATTGAATAGATCATCCAAGAAAACAATAGAAAACAGGAGTTCAGAGTTGTCTCTCCAATAACAAAAAAAAAACCAAAGTAATGAAAGCGTAGCCATAAAAGTGGCTGTAAAATCCTATTAAATAACCTAAATCACGTTTTGGGGCTTTTGTAAATAATAAAGTCTTCTGGGGCAATTCTGCAATTCTTCAACTCTTGAAAAAGTCGCGGGTCGTGTCTGCTGCGATGGGTATCGATCGATACTAGGCAGTATCGATCGATACTGATGCTTCAAATCGGGTACTCAACAATATGAACTTCTGCTTTGCTCCAGAATGCTCCAATATCTCCAATTATGCTCCACACGTGCTAAAACCTGTAAAAGACTCTAAAAGACTCCAAAATACTAGAAAGACTCTATAAAACGGACTTATATCATAGCCTAAAAGGGGTAAAAACCATGATATATCAACTCCCCCAGACTTAGCCTTTGCTTGCCCTCAAGCAAATAGAAGACTAAACCAGAGAAAGAGGTTTGAAATCACGGAGACTCACCTATTCAGGAACCATCGCAAAGATCCTTTTTCCAAGCACCCAAATGTCACATAACGAGCTTTTGATCTAACCACCATGTACTTCTCCATAGACATTCACAACTTTTCCAGACTCCACACATTATCTTGCAGCATTGTTCAAATAAAACCCTCATCGCCAGTTTCATCGCTGCAACCAATGTTCAAGAACCTTCTAGATTCTTTACCATACAATATCATGACAAGGAACCATCCAATTTCACACTTTTTGTATCACTTTCTCTCCCCCAGACTTATTTTTTATTATGTTCTCTCTTTTTTTAGATCTCCATATACACATCAAGGTCCGAAACGCGAGTATTGATGGTGTTTGCTACCGAATCCCCAGTTCTTCCCTCTCTATGTATCAAAGGTTTAGGCGAATAGTGGTATCACGGGAAATTTTCCTAACCTCGCTTTCAACCTTTGTGTGATCATTCCCTCTTAATTAGAATAATGGAGTCGCTGGAAATTTTTCTAGCCCTCTACTCAGAAGAAAATCATTTCATCTTTTATGCTCTTATTTATCAACTTATAACAGGGAGAGAAATACCATTACTTTAAACATATATAGGTTCCTTTGTCAGATATGAATGATGAATCAAGCTCTGTATACACTAACCACATCGATGAAGTGCAAAAATTTGGCTCAGGCTTCAGAAGAACTCTGCTCGAGACATGGATGTTTTCTAGTCAACTAGTCAGTCCTTGGATTTTTCATTAGTCGATCTAGAGCTGATCCTGCAACACTGGTCACTCAAAAACAAAATCAAAACAACAATTAAAGCATAGGATCATCATCTCCGACAAGTTTTGACTCAATAAAACAACTGACTCTAAGAAAAACAAACACAATGTCAGCAGACACCTCCCCCAGACTTGAACAACACTGTCCCCAGTGTTATCTAGCCTAGAGTAGGTAAAAGAAAACAAAAGAACAGAATAGAATTAAGAGAAACAAGAAGTTACCGTGCCAGAACATCTGGTGTCGACCGACACACGGCCTAGTATCGATCTATACCAGGCTTAAATCGACATGATGAACCGTCTCATTCGTGATTGGTGTCGATCGATACCAATGTGGTATCGATCGATACTCAGGCGATTTCGAGTTTTGCTCCTTGTTTATCGTGACACAAACACAGAACGAAAAATAAAAAGAAAAATGACTCAAAAGCAGACTCACCAGTGGGTTGCCTCCCACTAAGCGCTCGTTTAAAGTCAGTAGCTTGACTTTGGCTCAGGTGATCAGTCAGGAGAAGATTGAGAGCTTACTCCCATGCAAGTTCCACAGCTAGATACTTGCAGACTCAGAGTTCTGCTCAACATGCTCTCCATAAATTCATTTTCTTTCTCTTTCAGCTCCGAAGTAAGAAGAAATCGGGCCTTAGAGAATGGTTTCGAAGTTCCTTTGCACTTCACCTTGTACTCAATCGAATCCACATCATACTTCTGATGGATTAAGGTCATAGAGGGATCACCTTGTACTCCTGTGCTCGTCACCTTCTTCTTTTCCTTAGTTGTTTTGACATCTTTCTTGGTGATGACCGAAAGATTATCTAGAAGGTCTATGACAGTTGGCTCGTCAGGAGGCTCTTCCAAAATATCAACTACCAACGTCTCTCCTGTAACAATGGTGATGCAAGAGGTATGTGTGGAAGTTCCTATAGTAGGAATGGATTTGTAGTACATCTCCTTATCAATGTACGAGAATGAGATTCTCTTACTGGGTGTATCCATAATTGCACCAGCCGTAGCCATGAACGGTCTTCCAAAAATCAACTGCGTACTAGATCTTGCATGCATCTCCATAACCTCAAAATCGGTAGGAACCAGAAAATCTCCTACTTTAACCTTAAAATAAGGGATTGTACCATATGGAAGCGAGGTGGAACTGTTCGCGAGTGTGATGGTTGACTTGGGCGGTCGAATATCAGCTCCCAATCTCTCTGCAATTTCCCTTGACATGACATTCACGCTAGTCCCTGAGTCAACGAGAGACTCTTTGAATTCAATTCCAGAGATGGAGCATGGAACGAAGAATATTCCTGCGTCTTCCCTCTCGGTCAACTGCCTCAGCAGTAGTGACTTGCTTATTGCCTTGATGAAGAGTGCCTTAATTTCTTCCAGAGTTTCTCTGCAATCTTTGAAGTGACTTAGCAGAGGCCAGCCCTCTAGAGCTTCTTCAAAAGTGAACGAGTGGGGTATCCTTCGTACCATCTTTTCAAAGCCACGCAGCTGCTTTGGAGTGATGGGGGCTCGAAGGTGTTGAGGAATAGGATTCAGCTTCTTGGGCTTGTGAAGTCTGTTAACACTCATACGTGGCTCCTTTGCAGTATCTGGGAGGGCATCGATTGATGCTTGCTCCTTCGAGACGTCCTTGACAGATTCTTGGACGGGTGTCGATCGATACAAGAGGGTATCGGTCGACACCGAGGTGGTGTCCAAATTCTCATCCTCACATATATCATCAACAAAAGGAAGCTCCACAACCAACTTATCCAGCATAGATTTGCATCTGGCGTCCTCCCATTCCTTCTTTGTCATCTTAGGGGGCATAAGATAAGGTATCTTGGGTATATAGACCCTCTCCTTGACAATCTCGGGCCTCTTCTCGACCTGCGTCTCAGCATCGATCGATACTGGAGGGGTATCGATCGACACACGGGATTTTGGATCCTCTCGTGCAGATGTCTGGACCGGTATTGATCGATACTGGCTGGTATCGATCGATACCTGGGGGTTTTCAAAATCCCAGTCGTCATCTTCAGCATTGTCAAAAATTCCTGCATCCAAACCCTTTTCTACCACTGCAGTGGCTTCTTTAGCACTTCCTAAGGTGATTGCATTGACGTGTGCTCTTGGATTCTCAGTTTTCCCTGGAAGAAAGCCTTCTTGCCTCTGCACAGGTGCTGCAGTCTGAGCAACTTGAGTTTCCAGCTTCCTGATATGCTCAATTTAATACCCTAAAAAGTACTAAAGCAGTTGCTGCAGTAAATCAGGGGTCGAACACAAGAACTCAAGAATCACTCAATAGATTCTATAGATCAGAAACAAGCTAAACCAGATGATGTAATTGAAAAACAGGGTTGCAAGTAAAACGTTTGTAAATTCAATTGGGGGAATGTAGGCTTAGGGTATTTCTCAGGAAATCAATGAATGCAGCTAAGTTAGCTAACAGGATCCAGATTAAGCACTGTTCTAGAACTCAAATCACTAAAATATAGTTAACCAACTCTCGTTGCGAAAACTATCTAAATCTAAATCCTAGAAATTCCAAATCTCTTTGCGAATCCTAAAATCTAAATCAGCTTTAAAATCAGGTTTGATATGTTCACAAATCAATTAAACCAAATCTCTTTGCGAATAATCAATTTGCTCACCTAAGGTTCTATCAGGTAATTAATCGCACTCTCGTGCCTAATTAATTATCCTAAGATCTAAGTTCCAGATTCGTCAACCTAGAATTAGCTTTGAGAACAACCTAAGGCGAAGAACTAATTTAGATAGTGAATCCTAACAGATAATCAACCTAGCATTCAAAGAAATCCCTATGAGAAAACCCTAAACCTAACAGGTGATCTACTCAGACATGGATATTAAATTAATAAACATGTTGAATAAATACTCTTATATTAAATCAGAAAGAGAAACAAGGTTTTGAGATCTGATCTCGGACGAAGGGAAACCAGACTTGTCTCTCCACAAAAATCTCTCTTAAACCTAAACAATAATAAAAGCATAGCCTAAACAATGGCTGTAAAATCCTATTTATAACCTAAATCACGATTTGGGGCCTTCTTGTAATTATCAAAGTCTTCTGGGTGCTTTTTGCAATTCTTCAAACTTCATTAAGTCGCGACTTTGAAATCTGCTTCGATGGGTATCGATCGATACCAGGGGGTATCGATCGATGCTCGGTGCTCAGATCGGGCTCTTAGTCATCAGACTTCAGTCTCGCTCCAGAATGCTCCAGAAAAGCTCCAATAATTCCAATTAAGCTCCAGACGTGCTTTAACCTGTGAAAGACTCTAAAAGACTCCAAAACACAAGAAAAGACTCTATAAAAGGACTTATATCATGGCCTAAATAGGGTAAAAACCATGATATATCAACTCCCCCAGACTTAGCCTTTTGCTTGCCCTCAAGCAAATAGAAGACTAAACCAGAAAAAGAGGTTTGAAAACGTAGAGACTCACCTGTTCCTGAACCATCGAAAAGACCCTTTTCCCAAGTACCCAAATGTCGCCTGATCAGCTTTCGATCTAACCACCATGTACTTCTCCGTAGACATTTGCAGCTTTTCCAGACTCCACACAAAATCCCACAGCATTATTCAAGTAAAGCCCTCATCGCCAGTTTCATTTCTGCAGCTAATTTTAAAGAACCTTCTAGACTCTTTACCAGACAATATCTTGACAAAGGAACCACCCTTTTCACACTTCTTTTGTATCAATTTCTCTCCCCCAGACTTATTTCTTATTATATCCTTATTATTATTATTTTTTTTTTATTTATTATTTTTTTTCAGCTTAGCATATACATATCAAGGTAGGAGACGCGAGTATTGATGGTGTTTGCCACCAAATCCCCGGTTCTTCCCTCTCTATGTATCAAAGGATGTAGGCGAATAATGGCATCATAGGAAAATCCTAGCCTCGCTTCCAATCCTTTGTGTGATCATCCCCTCTTAAGTAGAATAATGGGATCGCTGGAAATTTTCCTAACCCTCTACTCAGAAGAAAATCATTTCAATCTTTTATGCTCTTAATCTATCAACTTATTTCAGGGGAGAGAGATACCATAATCCTAAACACACGGGTTCCTTTATCAGATATGAATGATGAATCAAGCTCTATGAACACTAACCACATTGATGAAGTGCAAAAATTTGGCTCAGGCTTCAGAAGAACTCTGCTGGAGACATGGATGTTTTCTAGTCAACTGGTCAGCCTTTGGATTTTTCATTAGTCGATCTAGAACTGATCCTGTGACACTGTGCACTCAAAAACAAAATCACATCAATAGGTTCAAGCACAGGATCATAATCTCCAACAAATTTTGACTCAATAAAACAGTTTTGACTCTATAAAACGACTGACTCTAAGAAAAACAAAAACAATGTCAGCAGACACCTCCCCCAGACTTGAACAACACTGTCCCCAGTGTTATCTAGCCTAGAGTAGGGAAAAGAAACAAAAGAAAAGGATAGAATGAAGAGAAACAAGAAATTACCTTCCTGGAATACCGAGTGTCGATCGACACATAGCATGGTATCGATCGATACCACGCTTAGATCGACTTGGTGAACTTTCATCCGCGATTGGTGTCGATCGATACCAATGGGGTATCGATCGATACTTAGGCGATTTCGAGTTGCTCCTTGTTCATCCTGACACAGATTCAAAACAAACGAAAAATTAAAAGGAAAAACGACTCAAGGACAGACTCACCAGTGGGTTGCCTCCCACCAAGCGCTCGTTTAACGTCAATAGCTTGACTGTAACGCCATTCAGGCTGTTGGTGCATCATCCAGAGGCATTATCTGCCCTGTTGGAATCCCGGCTTGCGCCCAATAGTGTTTCACTCTTTGTCCATTGACAGTGAATTCCTCGCCCTTGCGATTTATCAGCACTACAGCACCATGTGGTCTGACCTCTTTGATTGTGAAGGGACCTGACCAACGTGAACGCAGTTTACCAGGAAACAATTGCAAACGAGAGTTATACAGAAGTACCTGGTCGTTCGGCTCGAAGTGTCTGGAGATGATCTTCTTATCATGATAAGCTTTGGTTCTCTCCTTGTACAGCCTCGAGTTCTCATAAGCATGGTGCCTGATCTCATCCAGCTCGTTCAGCTGAATCAACCTCCTCTCAGCAGCAGGCTTGATATCGAAGTTCAGCATCTTTGTTGCCCATGCAGCCTTGTGCTCAATCTCCACTGGAAGGTGGCATGCTTTCCCATACAGCATTTGGAAAGGTGTAGTACCCAGCGGTGTCTTGAAGGCAGTCCTGTATGCCCAAAGTGCATCATCCAGCTTTGTAGACCAATTATTCCTAGAAGCATTCACTGTCTTCTCCAAGATCTCCTTGATCTGCCTGTTGGAGACTTCGACTTGCCCACTTGTCTGAGGGTGATATGGAGTAGCCACACGATGGTTTACACCATACTTCTTCAACAACTTCTCGAACACCTTGTTGATAAAGTGAGAGCCACCATCACTTATCACAATTCGAGGTACTCCAAAGCGAGGGAAAATGATGGTCTTAAACAGCTTAAGAACCACCGCAGAGTCATTCTTCTCACTAGCTATCGCTTCCACCCATTTGGACACATAGTCCACAGCAACAAGGATGTAGTTCTTCTTGTGTGAAGATGGGAAAGGACCCATAAAGTCAATGCCCCAGCAATCAAAAACTTCAACCTCAAGGATGAAATTTTGTGGCATCTCATGTCTCTTACTGATCTTCCCTCTTCTCTGACAAGCGTCGCACTGTGAGACGAAAGTGTGAGCATCCTTGAACATGGTAGGCCACCAGAAGCCTGCTTGAAGAGCCTTGGATACTGTCTTGAAGGTGGCAAAGTGTCCAGCATAGTCTGATCCATGGCAATGAAACAGAACATCTGAAACCTCTGACTCAGCAATGCATCTCCTGTATATGCCATCAGAACAATGCTTGTACAAGTAAGGTTCATCCCAAAAGAATCTCCTTATATCGCGCATGAACTTCTTCTTGTCATACTTCTTGAGGTGGTTTGGCTTTGCATCTGCAGCGAGATAATTGGCAATATCAGCGTACCATGGAGTATCAGAATCTGTTGCAGCGACGAGATGGTGGTTAGAAGCGACTGAACGATCGATGATGAAAACAGCTTCTGAACCGTCAGGGTATCGACCGATACCATAATGGTATCGATCGATACCGAAACCTGCAACTCGTGAAAATTGCTGATTCTCGGCCAGATTCATCTGAAACCCAGTTTCAATGAAGTAGATGGCTTCCTCAGGTAGTTGATCATCAATGGGGACGTCTTCATCGATCCGCATCCGCGAGAGATGGTCAGCAACTCCATTCTCTATGCCTTTCTTGTCCTTAACCTCAATGTCAAACCCTTGTAGCAAAAGAACCCAACGACAGAGACGAGGCTTGAGATCCTTGTTATTCATCAGATACTTGAGAGCAGCATGATCAGTATGAACAACCACCTTGCTCCCAATCAAGTAAGATCGGAATTTCTCAAAGGAGAAAACAACAGCAAGTAGCTCCTTCTCTGTGGTGCTGTAATTCCTCTGAGCATCATCCAAAGTCCTGCTGGCATAGTAGATGACGTGCAGCTTCCTGTCTTTCCTCTGACCCAGAACTGACCCCACAGCAAAGTCACTGGCATCACACATGATCTCAAAAGGCAGAGTCCAATCAGGAGGTTGCACAACAGGAGCACTCACTAAAGCCTTTTTGATCTCCTCAAAGGCTGCAAGACAATCAGTTGTGAAATCAAATTTGATCTCTTTGCACAGCAGAGCAGTGAGTGGACGTGCTATCTTGGAGAAATCCTTGATGAACCTCCTGTAAAACCCTGCATGACCAAGGAAACTCCGAATATCCTTCACAGAAGTAGGTGGTTGGAGACTTGTCATGACCTGAATCTTGGCTTTGTCAACTTCGATTCCAGCTTCAGAGACCTTGTGCCCAAGTACAATGCCATCCTGAACCATAAAATGACACTTTTCCCAGTTAAGGACCAAGTGTTTCTCTTCACACCTCTGTAGCACCTTGCACATATTAGCCAAACAGATCTTGAATGATGACCCATATACTGAAAAATCATCCATGAACACCTCCATGAAGTCCTCGATCATGTCTGTGAAGATAGACATCATGCACCTCTGAAAAGTGGCTGGAGCGTTGCACAATCCAAATGGCATTCTCCTGTATGCGAACGTGCCATAGGGACACGTGAAGGTGGTATACCCTTGGTCATCTGGATGGATAGGAATCTGGAAGAAACCTGAATAGCCATCAAGGAAGCAGTAGTAGGGATGACTGGCCAACCTCTCCAACATCTGGTCAATGAATGGCAATGGGAAGTGATCTTTCCGTGTGGCCGCATTCAACTTCCTGTAATCAATGCACATTCGATGTCCAGTGATAGTCCTTGTGGGAATCATCTCATCCATGTTGTTCTTCATCACAGTTATCCCTCCTTTCTTAGGAACAACGTGCACTGGACTGACCCAAGAGCTATCTGAGATGGCATAGATAACTCCTGCATCCAAGAGTTTCATGACCTCTTTCTTAACCACCTCCTTCAGGTTTGGATTCAGCCTCCTTTGATGCTCAACTGAAGGCTTTGACTCGTCCTCAAGATGAATCCTATGCATGCACAGGTTCGGTGAAATACCTGAAATGTCATCAAGAGAATAGCCAAGAGCTTTGCGATACTTGCGCAGCTTGCTTAGCAGTAAAGTGACCTCTGCGTTGTTCAAAGAAGAATTAAGGATTACAGGATACGTGGAATTAGGACCAAGAAAACCATACCTTAGATTCGCAGGAAGTGGTTTGAGTTCCACTTTAGGAGCGTTCTCCTCGCTCCAATCTCCAAGCCCAGCAGCTTGCATAGTTCTTTCGGCCACACTTCTTTCTGGCCGTAGGGTATCGATCGATACCATCAGAGTATCGATCGATACTAGTCGTGCTGAATCGAGTATCCTTCCGTATTCAGCAGCAGCATCGTGTGGCTTAACCTCTGACTCAGCCGAACAGGCCAATGCTCTCTCCAATGGGTCCTCAGGATGCATCTCTAAGAAGTACTCCTCAGCAATATCACAGAAGGTATCGACGAAGAAAGTCCGCCCATCGATGGTTGGTCTCTTCATCATCTTCTCCATGTTAAAAGTCATGACCAACTCACCAATGTTAAGGGATATCTTCCCATTCCTGCAATCAATCAGAGCACCAGCTGTTGCTAGGAATGGCCTTCCCAAGATGAGAGGATCTCTGGGTTCCGAATCATACTCCAAGACAATGAAATCAGTTGGGATTAAGCAGTTCCCAATCACAATCGGAACATCCTCGAGCAGTCCTTCTGGAAGTCTAATTGAACGATCAGCGAGAATCAGCGAGATTCTAGTAGCAGTGAAGTCTGTCATTCCCATCCTCTTAGCAACCGAGTATGGCATGAGGTTGACACTGGAGCCAAGGTCACAGAGAGAACGCTCAAACCTGTCAGTAGCGATTGTGCAATCCAAGACAAAGCTCCCTGGATCTGGAAGTTTCGTTGGGATCCTGTTGCTTAGGATTGCACTGCACTCATGAGTGATCATCAGACAGCCCTCCTCAAGGTTCACATTGCTGGACACCATCTTCTTGACATACCTCTTGAAAGCTACAGAGGTCTTGATAGCATCGATGAAGGGAAGTTCAACAACCAGCTTGTCCAAAATTTCCTTGCATTTAGCATCCTCTACTTCCTTCTTAGTCTTTCCAAGAGCTCTGGGATAGGGTACTCTCGGGATGTAGACCCTCTCTGGTGCTGCTTTAGGCTTCTCCTTCACACCCTCAACTTCTGCATCGTCTTCAGGTTCGGTATCGATCGATACAGGGGGGGTATCGATCGATACACGGGAATTTGAGTCTTCCCGTCTGAGAATCGCGATCGGTGTCGATCGATGCTGAGGGGTGTCGATCGATGCCTTAGCGATTTCAGTGTCTTCATCGTCAGACATCTCGAAATTTACAGTAGGCTGATCCACCTTTGCCCCCGATTTGACCTCCTTACCACTTCTCAAGGTAATGGCATTGATGTGTGCCCTTGGGTTCTCTCCTTTTCCTGGTAGAAAACCTTCTTGTCTTCTTGAACTCTCTGAAGTCTGAGCTACCTGAGTTTCCAGCTTCTTCTGACCAATACCCAGAGAATCGATCCTTCCACTCAGATCTTTGTACATGGCGTCCATCTTACCATTGAAGGTTACTGTAATCTGCTGCTGTCCTTGAACGAGTGTTTCAAGCATGGCTTCAATCTTGTTCTCTGATGTCTTAGCAGTCACAGGTTCGTAAGAAGGACTTCTGTAGTTCCTGGTGTAACCACTGATCTGGGCAGGTTTCTGGTTGAATCCTCCTTGCTGGAAGTTGTTGTTGAAGCTCCGATTGTTGTTGAACTGGTTCCTCTGTCCCTGAAAGCCAGAACCACCAATGTAGTTCACGTCTTCTGCTTCATTCTCATTGAAAACCTCAACATCCTCAGCAAAATGGACAGCTTTTGTTGTCTTTCCCAGCAGAAGACTGTGCATAGAATCTAGTTGAGCCTTAAACTCAGCGATCTGCGATCCATCTTGATTACCAGCCAGCTTCTTGCGCTCGAAATCTGCACTCTTTGTGCTGCTGCTAGATGCAAAATTCTCAATCAACACATAGGCGTCCTCAGGATAGTTGGTGTTGAAGTTTCCATTGCTTGAAGAGTCCAGAGCCATCTGATACCTCCAATCTACTCCTCTGAAGAAGATACCTAGCAGCTGCACATCAGAGTATCCATGGTGTGGACAGTCTCTTTGGTACGATCTGAATCTTGTCCAAGCAGCCTTGAACGCCTCAGTAGGTCCTTGAGAAAAAGTGGAGATCTTATTCCTCAGATCTTCAGATCGTCCATCATCATAGAAGTTAATTAGGAAGGCTCTCTTGGTGTCTTCCCAATTAGTCAGTGATCCAGGAGGTAGCTGCCTCAGCCAGTAAGTAGCCTCTCCACCTAGAGAGTAGGGGAAAAGCTTGCAGAAAAGATAATCGTAGGACACTCCATTGCTCTTGATGCTAGTGACCAAGTCCTCGAATTTCTCTACATGATCCATTGGATGCTCATGAGGCAAACCATGGAAGAGATGCTGTCCTACTAGAGTGTAGTAAGCAGGCTTCAGCTCAAAGTCATTCCGCTCATACGCAGGGGGACGAATCGCAGAGCGATTGGCGAAAAATTGCTCTGGCCTGTTGTGTTCACCAATCGTTCTACCACGATTAACCACAGCATCCCTTGCGTTCCTAGCGGCATTCTCAGCGACAACCGGAGCAGGTTGAATGACAATCCCCTCTCCATCCAGACGTTGTCCTTGCTCATTGCACAACCGACCCTGTTGGTCCCTGTAAGCTCCAGCAGCATCACGAACCAACCCAACTTGATTGTTGTTCATCTTAGCTGACTTCTTTGCTTTCCTGTTTGTGCGTTCCACTTGTGCTAGCTGTTCCAGTGATAGATCAACTAGCGGAGTACTCTTTTTGCTTCTGGTTTCAAGATTATGCATGCACCTGAAATCACAAGTAAAGAGCGTAAGTAACTGAAATTTACGACGGGTATCGACCGATACTCAAGGGTATCGATCGATACTCGGGCGATTTAGACGAATTCCCTAGCTAAAATCTAACGGCGAATTGAGTCCCCGGCAACGGCGCCAAAATTGATATGCTCAATTTAATACCCTAAAAAGTACTAAAGCAGTTGCTGCAGTAAATCAGGGGTCGAACACAAGAACTCAAGAATCACTCAATAGATTCTATAGATCAGAAACAAGCTAAACCAGATGATGTAATTGAAAAACAGGGTTGCAAGTAAAACGTTTGTAAATTCAATTGGGGGAATGTAGGCTTAGGGTATTTCTCAGGAAATCAATGAATGCAGCTAAGTTAGCTAACAGGATCCAGATTAAGCACTGTTCTAGAACTCAAATCACTAAAATATAGTTAACCAACTCTCGTTGCGAAAACTATCTAAATCTAAATCCTAGAAATTCCAAATCTCTTTGCGAATCCTAAAATCTAAATCAGCTTTAAAATCAGGTTTGATATGTTCACAAATCAATTAAACCAAATCTCTTTGCGAATAATCAATTTGCTCACCTAAGGTTCTATCAGGTAATTAATCGCACTCTCGTGCCTAATTAATTATCCTAAGATCTAAGTTCCAGATTCGTCAACCTAGAATTAGCTTTGAGAACAACCTAAGGCGAAGAACTAATTTAGATAGTGAATCCTAACAGATAATCAACCTAGCATTCAAAGAAATCCCTATGAGAAAACCCTAAACCTAACAGGTGATCTACTCAGACATGGATATTAAATTAATAAACATGTTGAATAAATACTCTTATATTAAATCAGAAAGAGAAACAAGGTTTTGAGATCTGATCTCGGACGAAGGGAAACCAGACTTGTCTCTCCACAAAAATCTCTCTTAAACCTAAACAATAATAAAAGCATAGCCTAAACAATGGCTGTAAAATCCTATTTATAACCTAAATCACGATTTGGGGCCTTCTTGTAATTATCAAAGTCTTCTGGGTGCTTTTTGCAATTCTTCAAACTTCATTAAGTCGCGACTTTGAAATCTGCTTCGATGGGTATCGATCGATACCAGGGGGTATCGATCGATGCTCGGTGCTCAGATCGGGCTCTTAGTCATCAGACTTCAGTCTCGCTCCAGAATGCTCCAGAAAAGCTCCAATAATTCCAATTAAGCTCCAGACGTGCTTTAACCTGTGAAAGACTCTAAAAGACTCCAAAACACAAGAAAAGACTCTATAAAAGGACTTATATCATGGCCTAAATAGGGTAAAAACCATGATATATCACTTCCTCTGAGTCAGATTGATAACTTCAATTTTCCCATTCAGATCAGTGTACAGAGAGTCAAACTTTCCATTGAAATCTACTTGCAACTTCTGCTGTCCCTGAAGAAGTTGTTCAAGCATGGATTCCATTTTACTCTCTGTGGACTTTGGAGATATTGGTTGGTACGAAGAGTTCCCATAGTTGCGAGTGAAATCGCTGCTCTGAAGTGGTTTTTGAGTGAATTGATTTGTTCCAAAGCCAGATTGGTTTCCCTCAAACTTGTACCCACCTTGCTGATTGTTGTTGTTGAAGTTTCGGTTGTTGTTGTACCCAAATTGCTGACCCTGAAAACCAGAACCACCAACGCAGTTAACATCCTCCACTTCATCTCCACCGATATTATCGACTCCATCAGCAAAGTGTACAGACTTCTTAGACTTCCCGATCAGAAAATCCAGCTTGGCCTGAACCTCAGCAATCTGCGATCCATCAACTCCTCCAGCTTGCTTCTTCCGCTCAAAATCAGCATTCTTGGTGCTATTACTAGACGCCAAGTTCTCAATCAACACAACCGCATCATCTGGATACCTGGTGTTGAAGTTCCCATTACTCGCAGCATCCATACCCATCTGGTACCTCCAATCAACCCCTCTGTAGAAAGTGCCCAGCAGCTGAACCTGAGTGAACCCATGGTGCGGAAAATCTCTCTGATATGATCTAAATCTCGTCCAAGAAGCCTTGAACGGTTCAGTCGGGCCTTGAGAAAACAGGGAGATCTTGTTCCTCAGATCCTCAGATCGTGCATCATCATAGAAATTATTCAGGAAAACAGTTTTAGTCTCCTCCCAGGTAGTCAGTGATCCAAGAGGCAACTGTTTCAGCCAGTAATTCGCATCTCCACCTAGAGAGTAGGGGAAAAGCTTGCAGAAAAGGTAATCGTAGGACACTACATTACTCTTGATGCTAGTGACCAAGTCCTCGAACTTCTCAATATGATCCATGGGATGTTCATGAGAAAGACCATGAAAAGGGTGCTGACCCACAAGAGTGTAGTATGCAGGTTTCAGCTCAAAGTCTTTTCTCTGATATGGTAGTGGGCGAATCGCTGATCGATTAGTATAGAACTGATCAGGCGCGACAATCTCACCAACAACAGTAGGAGGGACAATGACGTTTCCAACTTCATCAAGTCACTGCCCTCTCTCATTGCACACTTGACCCTCTTGGTCTCTCAGAACTCCAGCTTCATCAGGTCTTAATACCACTGTGTTGTTCATCCTTGATGTTTGCTTTGCCTTTCTGTTTGTGCGTTCTAAACGTGCTAGCTGCTCGTTTGACAGATTAACTAGCGGAGTGTTCTTGTTCCTTCTGGTTTCACGAAGAGGCATGCACCTGAAACACAAAAGTCAAGAACGTAAGTAACTGAAATTCACGACGGGTATCGACCGATACCACAAGGGTGTCGATCGATACTCGTCGATTTAGACAAAATTCTAAGCTAAAATATAATGGCGAAATTGAGTCTCCGGCAACTGCGCCAAATTTGATATTTTCAAATTAATACTCTAAAAGTACTAAGCAGTAGTTGCAGTATATGTAGGGGTCGAACACAAGGACTCACAGAAATCACACAATAGATTAAATAGATTTGAATTAAGCTAAACCAATAAGATGAAACAAAAGACAATAAACAGTAAAGAGTTGTAAATTCGATGGGAGAAATATAGATTTAGGGTATTTCTCAGGGAATCAATGAATGCAGGTAAACTAACTAACATGATTCAGATTTAGCGCGGTTCTTGAACTCAAATCACTAAAGTATAATTAACCAATTATCGTTGCGAAAACTATCTAAATCTAAATCCTAGGAATTCCAAGTCTCTTTGCGAATCCTAAGGTCTAAATCAGCTTTTAGATCAGGTTTGATTTGTTCACAAAACAACTAAACCAAATCTCTTTGCGAATAGTTATTTTGCTCACCTTAGGTTCTATCAAGTAATTAATCGCACTGTCGTGCCTAATCAATTATCCTAAGATCTATGTTCTAGGTAGCTAATCTAGAACAAGCTTTGAACACAACCTAAAGCGAAGAACTAATTCAGATGGTAAATCATGATAAACTAATCAACGTAGCATTCAGAGAAAACCCTTATGAGAACCCTGAACCTAAAGTGGATCTACTCAGACATGGAGAATGAAAACAATATGATTGAATAGATCATCCAAGAAAACAATAGAAAACAGGAGTTTAGAGTTGTCTCTCCAATAACCAAAAAAAACCAAAGTAATGAAAGCGTAGCCATAAAAGTGGCTGTAAAATCCTATTAAATAATCTAAATCACGTTTTGGGGCTTCTTGTAAATAATAAAGTCTTCTGGGGCAATTCTGCAATTCTTTAACTCTTGGAAAAGTCGCGGATCGTGTCTGCTGCGATGGGTATCGATCGATACTAGGTTATATCATAGCCTAAAAGAGGTAAAAACCATGATATATCATTATCCTCGTTAAATATGTTTTTTATGAAAAAAATAAAAAGATAATAAAGTTAAAAGCTATTCTATTTTCATAGCTAGTTTAACCGGTACAAATTTCTGATTTAATTTAAAATGAAAAACAAACTAATAAACACAACTCTTGCTTTCAGATATTTTGAAACCAAAACAATAAATGAATATAAAAAGAATTTTGAAACTAATTTCAAATCACAAAGATCAATGAATTAAATATATAATTTGTCGTATATATCTTCAAGACGTAAAAACCAGACTTTTGTCGGATAGCATATTGGTTGTGCTAACTTCTAAATGATTTATCATTGACAAAAAAAGCAAGAAAGACAAAAAACTATTCTCCTTCCTTAGCTATTTAATGAGTACACATTGTACTTGATAGCATTTAATTTAAACTTTTTAATATTTTTTGTCGGGTTTTATGCGTAGCGTGGATATTATTTTTCATATTATTTTGATAAAAATTATATCCAACCAACTATAGTTATTATGATATTAGTTTTTGTATATTTTGTAATGATATATAGAAAAACATATTGCGACTTTAGTTTTAGAAATTATATCTAATTTGTAATGAAGTTTCAACGATCTTACTTTAAATCTATGTATATACCATTTCAAAAACTTATTATTTGTTCGAACAATTGTAAGCAATGGCGGACCTAAGAAGGAGTAATGTCATATGACCCCTCCCCCAATAAACTATTAAATTATGTTTTTGGTGTATAATTAAGTAGATTTAGTAAACTTATTGCCACCCCTAAATTTGTGTTTAAACCACTAATTATTCCCACAAATTTATTTATGTTGTGTACTTTATGTTATAATATATATTATTTTAATTTGTTTTATAATTTCAACTCTGTGAAAATTATTATTAGGTCTTCTATTGCTTGTAAGTTAGTATACTAAAAAAATAACTAAAAAGTGTAACAAAAAATCAAATGCTATTTAATAACATAGTATTGGCACAAAAATAAATTAGTATACGTTACTTCTTCCAATAAGAGAAAATAAGATTTTTTCATCATCATCAAATTCATTCTCTTTATATCAACTTTCTATGAAAACAGCAAAAAAACAAAAAAGTTAAAAGTTATTTTCCTTTTTTAGCTAGTTTAACCAAATTTTTTTATTTAATATACAAATTGAAAAGCAAACTAATAAGCATAGCTCTTTCTCTCATATTCATGAGAAATCTAATATTTGAAACCAAAACAATAACTAAATAAAAAATAAATTTTGAAACTAATTTAAAATCACAAAAAAATAAAGAATTAAATAATATTTTGTGTAAGTTTTACCTTGAAGAGGTAGAGACAAGACCTTTGTCCGATAACATAGGTTGCGTCAACCCTAATTAACACCTTATAAACTCTTGGGAACATTTCGATCAAAGAAATTTACAGGGATTTGATGCGATCCTCCCAATGATTCTCACTCGAAGTTGGTAAAAAGGATAAGCTTTGCTTCTATGAAACCGAAAAGTTTCAAAGAACAAAGGATGTGGATTGAATGGTCTCACAAGGGTTGCGGAAGGCCCTTGATATTCCTCAATCGATTCTCTCGGATATTACACACCAAAAGGATCGAAGGTTTTTGCTGGATATTACTCACCAACAATGATCTAGAAAATTAGAAAGATTTTTGATTAAAAGACTAGATGATTTTCGTCCATGAGTTACAAAGAGAATATAAAGAAAACAACAAAGTCTGCATGAGGGAGAGAGAAAGAGTATTGGAAATACAAGCATTAAAACTTAGTTTGAATTCAAAAAAAGACTATTGCTCTTCTTTGGTCGAAATCCTTGCTGGGCTTCACTTTCGGCTTAGTAGAAATACCTCATGAATTCCAAACATACGTTTGAAAGCTCTCAAACCAATTGGGCATAGAACTCTTCAAGTATAGAACCAGATCGACTCATTTAGGCAAATGGGGAATATATTTGTGATCCGTTGACCATTTCTTCTGATCTTGGGCTTGTTGGAAACATAAGAGAACCAGTAAGATTCTCCAATTGGTTTCCTGTCGAGATCGTACCTGAGTTGGGCTGTTCAACACGATCGTTGGCTCAGTCGCGCAATTGGGCCTGAAGCAGATCCATCCGTTTGTAAAATTCATATCTTTCATGTCTGAACCAGTTTTGAGATGAATCCAATTTTCCCTGATTCTGTGATCGATCAAGATTCCAGAAAGAAATAGTTCATAGATTGATTCTTTCTGGTTTGGTTGGAAACCTCCATTGAACGTGCGTATGTCCGAATCGAGTAAGCTTGAGTTGCCTGATTTGAAAGTTGAATAACTTCTTTACCTGAACTCGGATTGGATTGATTCAACTTCGAGGAGTGCTCTAGTTGAGGTGAACATGTAGTCCAAGTGGTCGTTGGGATAGACAAGTTGATCACGGACTTCGTTTGTGCAGAACAAAGCACATGGTTCTTCTCGGATGGTTTGATAATCATATCATGATCTTTATTGATTACAATATTAAATTAATTTTATATTTGATTAATATAAAACTAAAATAAAAATCTCTTATCTCATATTTCTTTTTTAACAACACTATGTTAGCATTTCAACAAAAATAAAGTCTCTATGTTGGTCTACCTCTATGTTATATTGAATTTGTTAGCTTGGAACAAAATCGTTTGTAGTACAACTTCTGCTAGTATATGGTCATTTCTATTTTAAAAATTAAATTTATATGCTAATGTGGATTATAATAATTGGTATGTAGAGAGTCTTACCATCAAATAGTCAACTTTTATATATGAAATCCTTATTGTAGCAAAGAATGATGGTAAAATTATTCTATTGTAATTAAAAAATGGTTTCTAAACGTATGCGTATTCAAATATTATACGTTAAAAAATTATTCTACTATTTATTCTAAGATATGTATATGGTTTTTCTATAATTAAGACAATTACCTCAAATTAAGAAAATTTCCTAATCTAATATTAAGTAGGCTTTTGTTATTAATAAAAAATGTATACATAACTTCTTTATTTAGTTATTTCCTATATTTTTGTGTTAACAATAAAATTTTAGAAAGTAGAAAATTTCTTAATTTTGAATGTTAATGTGGAATGTTTTTATTGGTCGTTGAAAATCCTATGTGCACGTCCGTAGAGGCCTATAGTTTCAAATTTATAATTAATACTATTATCTCAAATTAAGAAATTTTCCTAATCTAATATTGAGTGGATTTTTGTAATTAATAGAAAATTTATACACAACTTCCTTATTTAGTTATGTTCTATATTTTTTGTGTTAACAATACAATTCTAGAAAATAGATTTTTTTAAAATTTTGAAGGTTGATGTGGAATGTTTTGATTGGTAGTTTAAAATCCTATGTGGACGCCCTTAAAGGCATATAATTTCAATTTTTATTAGTAACTATATAAGTACCCGCATATATGCGGGTTTGTAATTTAATATTTATAACTCGTTAAAAAAAATTAAAGACGAAAAAATAGAAAACAAAATTAGATCACCCATGAAAAATATATAATACATGAATTTAGAAACAAAGTTTATGATGAAATAAATATATATCTTGAAAGAAAATTTTGGTGAAGAGATACAGTAAATAGCGTTGGATACATTTATTGGACTTTTAATTTTTTTTTTGTGTGTAATTGACACAATACCAAATTGTGGTTTATATAGAGGTGAGAAATTATAATTTTTTTCAATGATTAATTTCCTTAATCTAAATGAAAAAACTAAATAATGTTTTTACCATTTTATATTAATTTTGCCTTTTAGGATATTTTTTAAAAAAATTTAATTTTTAATAACTTTATCTTTTAAGATTATAAATCGGATATTAAATTTTCACAATTTTTGAGTTTTTTATTTATCTATTTTAAGATTATAAATGGTTATTAATTGATTTGAGTAACTTTACAATCAGTTTTATATTATAAAATTCCCTTATTCTTAACTGATTTTTTTTTTTTTGACTTTTGTTCATTTTAGTTTTATAATTGTTATCTATTGTTTAATTTCCTTATTATATTCTGAAATCTAGTTTTTTCCTTAAAAAAATAAATAATTTGGTTTTCATTTATAGTTTTAGTTTAATTTCTTTAATCTAAACATAACTATTATTTTTTCCTAATACCTTTTAAGATTATAGTTCTTGTCTATTTTTTTCTTAATACCTTTTAAGATTCCTAAAATTTTACTTTTATTGTTGATATTATTTGTTAAAATATAATTAGAATTTTATCAAACACGTGTCAAAATATAATTAGACATTTATTAAACATATGTCAAAATCTAATCGATTAACTTATCACGTTAAAAATATAGTTGAAAATTTATTAAACACGTGTCAAAATATAATTGAAAATTTATTTAAAATGTGTCAAAATCTGATCGTTTGACTTAACACGTGTCGCGATCATGCGAATTACTAACTTTAAAACATTTTGTTTTATATAATAAATAAAATTTGACACGTTTAGATTTTTTATATAAAATCTAAACATATAAGAAATCATGTACTTAAAAAAAATTATGATTAATTTCAAAAACTTATTAAATAAATATTTGAAGCAAAAATTTGGTGAAACATATGATGTAAATACCCTTGGATACGATTATTGGATTTTTAATTTTAATGTGTAAAAGTAAATAATTAATAACACATATTCAACTTAAACAAAATAGTATGTGGTTTATCTTTTAGCTAAACAGAATAATTAATTTTATTTTTTCAGTTTATAAGATAATTTTGATCGGTTTTTTAAGTTTTAAAAGTCACACATTTTAAAATTAAAAAAATGTAGATGATTATATAAAATTTGGTCGTTGTTGTATATTAATAATTTTCATTTTTAAGTTTCCTTTTGTCATAATGGAAAAGATTATAAATTTTTAAGTTTGGTCGTATATTAATAATTTCTCTTTTATGTTTATAGTATATTTATAATTTTCCTTTTTTAAGTTTGTTTGTGGTATAAACGTATAAGTATAAACGTATAAGTTTCGTTTTGTCACTTTTCTTTATTGTAAGTTTTCCTTACTTATTCTTGTTTTTTTTTAATTGCCTTTTTTAGTTTAACATTTTTTAATATTTGCTTTAATTCATTTTTATTTTATTTTTAAATTAAATTGACACATATCAAGATCTAAATTAACAATCGTGCCAAATGTCACAATCTCTTGATTAAAAATAATCATACGTGTCACATTCACGTCGAGGGATCCAGCTTTATATAATAAGATAGATGTCGATTACTAATCTATTTAATCGTTTCATGACCATCGCGGATGCTGTAGGTCATGGAGCACCTTTTTTTTTTTTTTTTGATTAATATGGGGTAATCCGGGGCTTGCTACACATCCGACTAATTCCCATAGGCCAGAGGAAGCCATGTTAAATCCACTGTGGCCAAAGTGACTCGAACCCAGGTGAGGAAGCCCACATAGACATTCCCTTACCACTGGGCCAAGGCAACTTGGTTTGGAGCACCCTTTTGGTTAGCTCAACAATTATTTTCCTGGTGAAAACAAACTTAAACGGATTTACGCATTGTCCTAAGTTTACTAACACTATACCACTAATGCGCATGCAAACATAATTTGTTTCATAATCGTTCGAATTTGAAGAACGTTTTTTGGTTCGAGTTTAGAAAAATCAAAATTGGCCAAAAAGTTAAGGTTCAATACAAGTTCATCATAAAATGGTAATTACAGTAAAACCTCTATAAATTAATACTTGATAAATTAATAATCATTATAAAATAATAAAATTCTCTGATCCCGAGTTGGGCAAATATAAAAATCCATCAAATTCGATAAAATAATAAGATAATATATTTTTTGAAATCCTTATGTAAATATATGGTCCCAACAAAAACATAAATTAATAATTATATAAATTTAGGTATATATAGGTAATATAATATACTAAAATATGACTAATGTGTTGTTTGTTTTTCCTTAAAGATGAAATTTCATTGAAACTCATATCTTTACTTATTTACATCAATAGCTTTTAATGTCATTTTTTTCTATTTGCATCCAAAATTTGTGAAGATTTGTAGATGTGATAATTGATTTTCTTACGCGTAATTGTTTCCAAATGTATTGTGGTATTGTCTTTAATTTCATCATCAACATTAGGATAGTAGCTATAATTTTTATAAATTTTGTACTACTGAACATGTATATTTTTTAAATTGCAATTGCGATTGCTAAGATTAATAATCATAATTTTAAGTTTGTGCATGTAATTTTACAAGCAGATTCGTTAAGATTCTTAGAAATAACATTATTTGAAAGAAATTTTAAGAAGCAAATTTTAAATATAACTGCTCTCTATCCTCTTGATGTGCTGTAGATTCATTCTTTAATTTTAGTTTCCACAGAAACTCACTAATATTTCCACAGAAACTCACTAATATTTTTTTGGTATCTAATGCACAGAATATATATCCATCTATGATGGGGTAACTAACTCAATAAAAACTACGAAGCGAAAAGGCACCGACCCTGTCATAGTTGACTCTGTCTCTCTTGACATGAAAAGCAAGAAACATCCTCAAAAGGTGAGGTTAACTCCTTCAATGGTCGCATAAACAGAGTTTGGTTTTGGTTAAATATAATTTTTAAGGTTCATGGCAGGCGAATATTCGATTTCGACAAATTCAGCAGTAGACACGGGCAAAAGGGTGTTTGCTCGCAAGTGTGGCCTGATATTGATATGCCATTTAATGGAGTTACTGGAATGCGTTCAGATCTCATCATTAACCCGCAAGCTTTCCCATCAAGAATGACAATCGCTATGCTTTTAGAATCTATTGCTGCCAAGGTATCCTTAGAAATTTGTCTGATTCTCAGGCTGCCCAGACACTGATGCCATGCAATGCATCTTCTTTTTGCGTCTGTTTTAAATTAAGTTATATTTTTATTCCGCTGGTAAGTATTTATAATTATATCTATAGGATCAAAAATTCGCACAATAAAAGAATTTGATTTAATCACGATTATATAAATAAACGGTAAGGAAACAGGAGATTCATAAAACGATAAAGCATAAATAAATATAAGGAGACGAGATGAATCTCTTTCCTTAACTCAAAGAATCTTCTGTAGTGCGACGATTTATAATAGATCCATGAGTCCCAGGATACAACCAAAGGTATCTGTTATCGCCAACACTCGATAACAGATCTGTCTAACATTGTAACTACGATACTCTCGAATACAGACTTACTCTAAGTGGTAGGGAATTGAAGGAACTTCTGCTAGAACTTTTAGGATGTGTTTTTAGTGTTTTAGAGGATGATTTTTTCTGGTGAAAATCGGCCAGTATATATAGGAGAGAGGCTAGGGTTTTTCGTGGACTTGATTAACAAGTACAGAATATTCTAGACAGCTGCGATTTTTTTTTAAAATCGGCCCAAAGCCCAAAACCCGTCAAGCATCGATCGATACCAAGGGGTATCGATCGACACCTATAAGATGATACGACCACTCCTTATATATTCAAGAGAAAACATTTCTCAATAGTTATAGCCAATGAAAACATTTCATTTGAATGGGCTTAACTCATTTCTTTTCACACAAACACAATTTTATCAAGCCCACAAGCTGTGATAAAAAAATTTGTTTCAACAATCCCCCACATGAATAGAAATGACTCTAAACATATGAAAATTGAACAGACTATACTTAGCTAGACAAACTTGACTAGACTCGACTAGACGTAGACAGACTTTCGAGAGTATACAAAAATGTAACTGCATTTGAGAGGTAGTGTTTTTCAGCTTTGAACCAAACAAATTTAATATATGTCGGGTTTACTCGGCGAGGAGGTGAACATGATGTCTTGAACCACCCGGATTTTGATGTAAATTGAGACAACAAATATCACACAGTGACATTTTCTCGTAGAACTTTATTCTCTATTGTGTTCATTTTGGCCTTGAACATTCATGGTTTTTCGTGAGTGATCTTGGAGAATATAGCCTTCTCTTTCATTCTCATAGAAACGGCCCTCATTTCACACTTCACTAGGTGATCTGCCATTAGCCTTCTTTAGGAAGTATCCTCTGTACTTCAGAAGCTAATGAATCATTAAAAGCCAATGCTTAACCTCATTATTCACATATAACACTGTTTTATCATTCTAGGAACTGGGTATTTACACAGTGTTCATCACAGAATCAGCCTGATTTAGTTTTCCCGTTGAACCTATTTCTTGGGATCTCCAGTCATATAGGTTGGGTATCCATCCATGCGTCATCTTTAACCATAGGCTCTAAACCCATTCCTTTTGATGATTTAACAAACTTGATCTCGAGGCTAACTTTTGGGAAACGGATCCGCTAAGTTATCAGCCGTTTTGAGATCAGTTTTCTAATGGTCTTATTTCATTCTCGAGATTTGCCATTTTATAACTTACTCAGTGCCCGAGAGATAACTCACTGACTATCATAGTGTACACATTTTTATAGCACTGGTTTTTTATCCACGTCGGGATATCTTCCAAAAAGTTTCGAAGCCATTCTGCTTCCTCTGCAGCTTTATCTAAAGCTATAAACTCTGACTCCATGGTTGATATTCCATCAAGAGTGTTTGTTTGGAAGATTTCCAGGATACTGCCGCACCACCAAGAAAAAGTACTATCCACTTATAATATCTGTCAGGTTTACTTGGCCAAGAGGTGAACATAATGTCTTGAACCTCCCGGACTTTGATGTAAGAGACAACATATATCGCTGGATAATTCAAAATTCTAGTTATGGCTTTCCACAGAGTATGACCTGGATTACTCATGTAGCGACTTATTTATTGAATGCGCTAAATCGGATCTAGTACAATTTGTCAGGTACGTTAGACTTCCGATAATTCTTGCACACACCACTTGTGATACAACTTTACCACAATTGGAGGTTTTGCAATCTTGTTTGAGTAGTTCTCAAACCATTCTAGGATCTTGAGACAAGATTATCCGCTAATCTTATGTCTATCAAACTTCCCACTAAGCACATTCTTAGTATGTTGGATTATGTCCTTCTTGCTTCCATGATGAACGTGTCATCATACAAACACAACAAAACGTATTCATGTGGAGTACTTTTGATGTATATCACCTTAAGTGATTTGGAAGCTATTTGACTTTACTGTATTGTCAAACTTTCCAAGCTATTGCTTAGGAGCTAGCTTAAGCTTGTATAAAAGCTTGTATAAAGACTTTGCAAATCTACTTATATTCTTTCCTTGTTCAGGAGTGACATAACCCTCGGGTTGTTTCAAGTAAATCTCCTCTTCTAAATGGTCGTTTAGAAAGGCAGATTTCACATCCATTTGATGGATTACAAGTCTTGTATCGCTGTGATTCCAATCAGCATACGAATCGAAGTTATTCTCTAAAATAAAACTGTCATGAAATCAAAAACAAAGGATTTCTCTGTATAATCTCTTTGGCTACGACTAATTTCAACTTTAGCCTCTTCTGCTTCTTTACATAAGTACCAAAATTGCTCGCATCAATTCTTGAGGTACTAGAGCTTATCTTTTACACGGAAACCCATGTTCAAAAGAAGACACATTCCTTGGTTACCGTGATTACTTGGATGTCTGGTATATCTACTTTATACACCAGAAGTCTATCGGCACTACATTGTGTGCATATTCAATGAAGATATACAATCCACCGTTTTTTGGTCCGATTGTCACCTTCTTAGGTGGTTGTTAGGCACCCCCACACTTTCATGTATTTGTATAAAAACACATTACCTTTCCAAAGTTCACATGAAGCATTTCCAGTGACTTTGTGCGATATTTAGTTCAGGGTATAACTTGCGGTAAGCAATGCTTCCCCCCACATTTCTGGGCTAACACAGATTCCTGAAACATTGCATTCATCATAGAATTCGGTATTTCGTTCTGAAACTCCATTAGATTCCAGTGAATAGGGATCAATCGTTTGATGGATAATACCATGTTCATGTCCTCTATCACTTCAAACTATGTTGATAGTTCTCTCGAGTTGGTTTTCAACCTCGAGTTTATACTCCTTGAGTTTTCCAAGGTCTCGTATTTGCTTCTTAGCAACTAGACATAACTATATTTCGTACAGTCATCAATGAAAGTCACGAAATATTTATCACAACCTTTTGTATGAATCAAACCAAGAGGTTCGCTTGATGAAGGTGTTTTAGTGAGTTTGGTTTGAACGCAAACCTTACACTTATCTTTGCTTATTTTGTATTTCAGGATCTCATTCAATCTACGCATAGATTCGAATATAATGTGACCAAAATATTCAGATCAAATACTAAGAGATTCTGTACCATAAGCAAATGGTTCTTTCTCATTAATGTCAACAACATTGGTTACATTAATTTTAAGTCCGACTGTCTCAACGTTAATTTAGACCAGTCCGTCCTTAATATAGACACCATTCTTTGTCAATACACACTAATCAGCCTTGACATTGACGATGAATTCGTGCCTAATTAGCATTGTGCCCTAAATGAGATTTTTATGCATCTCTAGCACATGCTTTACATTAGTGGGAGTGAACTTCTTTGAGAAGTCAACTTCAGCACCATGATTAAATTCTTGTCATTATTTATGGTAGGAGGGAAACATTCCCATCTCAACCCATATATGAAATGTTACATTGGTATAATACCACCACTCATGTGGGTTATGCTCAACCATATTGACTCCGAGGATGACATTACACATGTCTATCTCGACTACATTGACTTGAGCCATTCCATTGTCTTTTACACCACCGAATCTAATAATGATCACATCGGTGTTGTTAGTCATATTGAAATTTGATTTTGTTCAAGAAAAACAAACCAAATTAATATACTAACCAATACCCAACTCTCAAGTTAAAGGGTAAAATTAAATTCGATTTCTAGAATTAATTCAGAAATTTCACAATTTAATAAAATTAATACAATATCGAATTGTATTAGTATTCTTGAAAAGAATCGCAAGAGGCCTGCTAACTTAGCCCAATGATTTAATTTTCTGATTAAATCAGCCTCTAATACTTAATTGTACATTAACAATTAATTATTCCAAAATAGCAAATTTTTAGAAACATCATATTGAACTATGTGCAATATACTGCAACTTAACACGTCTTTAAACCAAAGACCGTTTAACGATTTCAAAGTTGCATCAATTTAATTATTAAATAATTAAACGTTAAGAGTATTCGATTTTTTGAGAATCCGAAACCCTTTCTTTTTGATTTTAAACCGCAGTTTAATACCGAATATAACGGATTATGAAATCGTTTTCAAATCGCTATCGCGCGTTCTAATCTGAACCTCCTTAGAGCGTTCGCCGAATCATTTCTTGAAACGCGTTTGATAAATGTTTTAGCCAGTTTTACGAGAAACGCTATGAGACGTTCGTAAACGCTAAACGACACAGGACTAGTACCGCAAAGTTGTCACTTGTCGAACCGTTTATAAACGTCCGCAAACTCATAATAATAATGAGATGATTATAATCTGTGACTTTGACTAATCAACAATCACCCTTTTATAGATGATATATATTCTTTTAGAATCCGCTTATCGAAACGACTAGAACCGCATGTGCGCGTTCTAAAGTTTGAACCGCAAACGCGCGTTCAAGTTCGAACCTCCTCAGAGCGTTCGTCAAACGGTTTCTCGAAACGCGTTTGATTAGCGTTTTAGACACACTTTTAAACCTTTTGAAGGCGTTTATGAGAGACGCGATAAAGCGTTTTAACAGTAACCTCCGCAGAGTGTTCTTCAAACCGTTCTCCAATGTGTTTGATGTTAGGCGTTCGCAAACCCTAACCCGGGAAGCGTTTTAAAAAATGTTCCAAGGTAACCACTTGCTTGTACACAAGCTTCACATTTGTACCGATATATAGTTAAGAATCGCAATTCTAATGCTAATATCGAACCAAACAGCATTGGTGTCGATCGATACAGACCCGAACTGGTCGATGCAAAGTAAGTTTGCACAGTGTCGATCGATGCAAGTGAATTTTGCATAGGATCGATCGATGCACCACGGTGTCGATCAATGCTCAGCTGGTGTCGATCGATGCACTCAGTATCGATCGATGCACTCAGTGTCGATCAATGCAAGTGAATCTTTCACATGATCGATCGATGAACCACTGTGTCGATCGATACATGTGAATTTTACACAGTATTGATCGACATAGACCCAACTTGGTCGATGCACAGTATCGATCGATGCACCTCAGTGTCGACCGATACAAATTTTTGCATAGTATCGATCGATACTCACATGGTTTCGATCGCAATCGAACCTATCAAGAACCACATGGTGCGTTCGTTGATTACACCGTTCATTAATCGCAATTAATGACGGCTGTAGAAGATGTTTAAAGCAATACTGCTTCTACTACACGTTTCAAGTTGCTAAACAGATTTTTGATAACGTTTGAGTATCACTAGCAGTTGAACATCCTCTTATAAAAATAAACAGAAATTGCTTCTACTACAAGTTTCAAGTTGCTAAAAAGCCTTTTGATAACGTTTGAGTATCATCAGCAGTAGAAGAATCGTTTTATAAATCGTTTGAAAACGTTTATTAACTCGCGATTAAAGATCCGATTGAAGTAATAAAACAAAATCGGATCTTCTTTGAGTTAAGATTGTAGGACCAAAAATTCGCACAATAAGAGGATTTGATTTAATCACGATTACATAAATAAACGGTAAGGAAACAAGAGATTCATAAAACGATAAAGCATAAATAAATCTAAGGAGGCGAGATGAATCTCTTTCCTTAACTCAAAGAATCTTCCGTAGTGCGACGGTTTATAATAGATCCATGAGTCCCAGGATACAACCAAAGGTATCTGTTATCGCCAACACTCGATAACAGATCTGTCGAACATTGTAACTACGATACTCTCGAATACAGATTTACTCTAAGCGGTAGGGAATTGAAGGAACTTCTGCTAGAACTTTTAGGATGTGTTTTTAGTGTTTTAGAGGATGATTTTTCTGGTGAAAATCGGCCAGTATATATAGGAGAGAGGCTAGGGTTTTTCGTGGACTTGATTAATAAGTATAGAATATTCCGCAGAATATTCTAGACGGCTGCGATTTTTTTTAAAATCGGCCCAAAGCCCAAAACCCATCAAGCATCGATCGATACCAAGGGGTATCGAACAAGCTGGTGTGCACTCTGGTGACTCGGCCGGCTTGTATTCTTCCAACACAAACCATCCCATCTTCTTGTTTGCAAACGATTCGGTCATGGACCACCAAGTTGGCGAAGAAGCTAAATGTTTGTGGGCTGATGAACTGTCAGTATGCAATTACATCATCTGGGGACGTTTTCTTGCTCGAAGCCAATCCCCGAGCTTCCCGTACTGTCCCTTTTGTCTCAAAAGCCATTGGACACCCCCTCGCCAAGTATGCAGCACTGGTCATGTCAGGAAAATCTCTCAAAGATCTTAACTTTGAAGAAGAAGTCATCCCTAAACATGTCTCTGTGAAAGAAGCTGTTTTCCCATTTGAGAAGTTCCAAGGGTGCGACGTGATACTTGGGCCAGAGATGAGAAGCACAGGAGAAGTGATGAGCATCAGTTCCGAGTTCCCAAGCGCGTTTGCGATGGCTCAGATCGCTGCAGGTCAAAAGCTACCTTTAACCGGCACAGTCTTCCTCAGCTTAAACGATCTGACCAAACCGCACCTTGAGAAAATTGCGGTCTCCTTCCTCGACCTCGGGTTCAAGATCATCGCCACATCGGGAACAGCCCATTTCCTGGAACTAAAAGGCATCCCTGTGGAGAGAGTGTTGAAGTTGCATGAAGGAAGACCACATGCTGCTGATATGGTGGCTAATGGTCAGATTCATTTGATGTTGATCACGAGCTCGGGAGATGCTCTTGATCAGAAAGATGGGAGACAGCTCAGACAAATGGCTCTAGCCTACAAGGTCCCAGTTATAACCACAGTGGCTGGAGCATTGGCCACTGCTGAGGGAATCAAGAGCTTGAAGTCAAGTGCAATCCAAATGACTGCTCTTCAGGACTTCTTTGAGGTGAAGGATGTATCTTCTTTGCTTGTCTGAGTTGAGTTGAGTTTTTTTATTTTATATGTTGAAGCGTTTGTGTGGAACTCTTACGATTTCGATTAAATAATGTCAATGAATAATCTTCAAAGATCGATTTTCTGAAATGCAGCGTAGGTATGATTTTATCACTCGGATTTGTTCCTATGATATACAGGTCTTTGTTTGTTGAATCTTGAAGTTGAATTTGTTGCGAACCAGAGTCGCATTTTCTATCTGGTGCCCATTTGCTTCAACTTTTGTTGTGTTAAATATTTTGAGTAAACCCAAGAACATAAACTCAATATAATTTTAGTTATTACGATACAAGTTGAGAGAAAAAGGAGTTATTTGATTAATGATAAACCATACAAAGTCTTGCAAATTTTTACATCTGAAAATCTGAACCATCCATCATCACTAACACAAACGCTTTATCTTCCTCCTCTTCTTCCTCGCTCTCACTCGAATACAAAAGACTGAAGCAAATTACAAACTGATAAAACTTGGCTCACTTTCCGGGGACGAAGTTGGTGGCGAAGGCCCAAGCGTTGTTGTTGACTGGATCGGCCAAATGGTCAGCAAGATTCTCCAAGGGTCCCTTACCGGTGACGATGGCTTGAACAAAGAATCCAAACATAGAGAACATAGCCAATCTTCCGTTCTTGAGCTCCTTCACCTTCAACTCCGCGAAGGCCTCTGGGTCGGTAGCTAGGCCCAATGGGTCGAAGCTGCCACCTGGGTAAAGCAAGTCATCGGCCTCTCCCAACGGCCCATTTCCGGCGACTCTGTAACCTTCAACGGCTCCCATCAAGATCACCTGAGTGGCCCAAATCGCAAGAATGCTCTGAGCGTGAACCAAGCTTGGGTTTCCCAAGTAGTCGAGTCCTCCTTCGCTGAAGATCTGTGAACCGGCCTTGAACCAAACCGCCTCTCCGAACTTGACTCCGTTCCTGGCCAACAACTCCGGGAAGACGCAGCCT